>JBAPGN010001397.1:54363-87689 GCA_037355405.1 Vitis amurensis | reverse complement strand
AATTCTCTTTCTTCCCTAAAAATGTTTGTTTTATGCTTAAAGTTCAGTGGGAGGAGGCCGGTGAGGAGCTTCCCCAGATCGAGGAGCCAACCATGAAGGCATAATTTTTCAATAATCTTTATTTTTAATTGTATTGTAAGTGGGAAGAGGAGGAGGGGGTTGAGGCACGGCACTTAAGAGCTCATCATTAATTGATTCATTTGACTTCTTTTGAATCAAAGTGACAAGGAGGAGTGACTGGGACCCTCCATGAGGTCGGTGGCTGTAGTGCATTTGACTCCACTGTTTGGCTGGTAGACCATAAGATTTTAATGAAAAAAATAACGACAAATGGCATGACATAGAAAGTGGAAAGCCACTTTATTGTTATTCAACCTTAAACCAAATATTTCATATGTTTCTATAATTAAGGAGGAAATAAATTTGAGTCCCACTTCTTTCCTTTTCCTCTTTTCATGTATATGAAGTTACTTAAATGAATCAAATGATGATCCTTAACCTAATGGGCTATTGCCAATGGTACATTGTAAAGAAACTTCTTTGAGGGACAAAATTTTAAGAAGCCTGAGCCTGAACTATGTACTATAATCCCAAAGTTGCATGTTAGATGCTAAGGGTCATCTTCATCATATTTAACTTGCACTCATGCCCTGATCATACTTGGGATCAATCTTACTGAACCATGCATTTAACTTCAAATATTCTACTGCTTTTCCAAATTGTTAAAGATGAATTAGGGGTCAAAATGCTGTACTCAGTTTTCCATTGAGGCATAAAATTAGAGAATTTCATGATCACCATTCTTCTTGTGGTATGCCGTGACTTAATAAAAGAACTTGATCAAGAAGAGTCAAACCCATATAATAATACAAGCAAAGAACTCGATCAAGAAGAGTCAAACCTATATAATAATACAAGATAATATTCCACAAAGATCACAGGGATTCTAATCTCTACTCATTACTGAAATTCGGTCAAATGTCGGCTGTCCATGTAAACCATCCACTACTAATTAACCAAACTTCCTTTTTCATTAGTGGTATAGTTGATCTAGTTGTTAGAAATAATTTTTCTTTGAGTGCACCATCTTCCTGGGTCCATAGTGCTTTTAAACATCTAATAGAATACTATTGTCATGACAACACCTACTTTGGAATCTAGATTAACACATAATTGAAAATAAGGGAATGGAGAGTAATGATGCCACATTGTATACCAAAAAAAATCTGAAATTGAATACCGCATTTAATGGGAGCCTAATTGTTTTGATATATTGATATCTTGCTCGAGTGTAATGATGCAATGCTTCTCATAAACAAGGTTTTCTCAGAATTTCAAAGACAAGAAATGAAATTCTAGCAATTCTTTCTCTATCATGACGTTCCTACGGCTCTAAAACCACATATTGGACTGAATCATAGAAAGTATATTCTTATTTGAAAACTAGTTGGTATCCAGTGCAAGGTTCAAAATCTATGGCATTCAGCATCATACCCTTCCCAAACTCAATCAATATTACACCAATCCCCAAAGTCATTCTACACCACATCCATCCTTCATCCTTGAGCCTATTTTTGGAGTGATCATCTAGACAGAGGTGTATTATTGCAACCCTAACAGAGGATGACAGTTGGAAGGTTTTTGGGTTGTTGAACATGGTAATGCATTAGAAAACTAAGAAAAGAGACAAGCATTTAGCCCCTAGTATGTAATCTGGCATGACTACTAGATGCCATATGACTCGGTGATATATATTTCATGCACTAAACTAACAAATGTGAGAGTCAATATGTAAATTAATATAATGAAGTGATGTTGCTATCAAAGAAATATTTTACTTATTGCTATAATTGGGAAGAATCTTACCTTTCAGCCGCTTAGTAATTATGGAACTTGTTTAGAAAACCATAAAGAAAAAGAAAAATGGAAGTACAGAGAAAAGACAGATGTGCTTCACTTGAATTTGTCGAGGAAAAGAGTCTAAGCTTGCACACAAGCCATCACATAAAATAATACACATCTGTCAGTGGCAAGTACATGAGCATCCCTAACTTTTTGGTGCACTTCCATGGTGGGAAGGTCAAATAATGAGCTCATTTTTGTTATTCTGAACAAACACTTGGGTCTTAGCTAACCCTTCCATTCAGTTTTTTAGGAAAAAAAAATTGGTTAAATAGATCAATCTTCAAACCCTAGCAACATTTCAATACTGTGAAAGGTCATATAGTAAAATATGATCAGGCCTTTTAAGGTTCAATGTGAATGTGTTCTAAAGATATATTATTATGTCGGTGCAATAGTTACTCTATTGTATATTATATATTAAAGAAACAAAAGGAAAAGATATAAAAGAAAGAATTCAGAAGAGAGACGGAAGAAGATTAAGAGCAAGCGTGCCTTATGCATACTGTGCTTAAGCACACACAACCATCCAAATTGGAAGCAGTGATTCACATCAATTTTGACCCATATAATAATTAGCGGTTTAGGATCCTCATAGGCCATGCTCCCCAAGATTATAAGTACCCCAGGAAATGCAATGTTGTGATCATCACATTCAGTTCTCCCTCCTTAAGAGCAGAGTCTTCTTTGAGCCTTCCTATTCAATTCGAAGAAAGAAACCATCCTGTTGATCACCTTCCTTCTCTCTTCATGGCAAAAATCCGCTTTATCCATGCCTGTTCTCTTCTTCTTGCAGTAATCACCTATCATCATATTCTCTGCACTGAGGCAAGGCCAATAAAATCATCAAGTTCAATTGACTTTGAACCAGGAAAAGAAACAGGCAGCCAAGGAACTGACCACAAAGATGTTCGGTCCGGGCCTCCGCCCCCAGAGCCCAATCCCATTGTTAAAAATTCAGTTGCAGGAAAGGAGGAGATTCTCCCACCCATGATACCAAATTACAGCGTTGGTTTTGGGGATTCAGCGGCAGTCCACACAGATGGATTTCGACCTACAACTCCTGGCAGCAGCCCCGGTGTTGGCCATTCCTCTGCACCAACCAAAGAAGATATTGAACCTAAGGCACCAGGCAATAGTCCCAAGACATTCCGTCAAGGCAAACAAGGATGATTATCGGCCAACAGTACTAGGTCACCGCCCTGGTGTTGGCCATTCTCTTCAGAAAACAAATGCAGAACCAAATGCTTAGACATGTATATACATTCTCTCAAGTACCTTGTATGTCCTCCAATTCACATTAATGCATAAGTCCCTTATGTGAGTAGTTTCATTTCCTCAGTTTCACATCAACCGTCCGTGAACGTGAAACTCATGTATGTATGTAAGCTTATTATGAAATGAAAATAAGACAGTATCTACATGATTGTTCTCAATTTTATGTTCAAGAAATGACATATGGTTAACATTTAATAATCCTACTGATAAACTACTTAACTCATATTTGATATCTAATTTTTTTCAAAATAAATATATCAATTAAGTTATAAACATATTTGATTGAGATATTAATCATATATACTTATATAAAACATAATTCAACTTGATTATTAAATGGGTTAAATGAGATATACAACACGTTACCTATTTAATAATTAGGTGGTAATTAGGTTTATGTTCTTAACACAATTAGCATTCGTGTCAGGTTTGGGTTAACCTATATAGTAAAATGTTTAGGCTTTGACATCACACAAACACGATTCATCAATACGAATCGCCACCCTTACATTTGAACACATACTAAATGACAAAAACTTTGTTGGGTTAACCAATATGGAACATGTTACCATAAATCTTTAGTTTTATGACCTGATCAACTCATTTATGGGGCTTTTTGCTAGTGTAAATTTTTAAAATATTTTTTAAAAACCAGTACCACAAAAAATAATTCTAAAACTATCGTACTTATAGATTTCAGGTAGAAATCGTCTTTTAAAAATACAAGTTTAGTATTAAAAAAATTTTAAGATAAAAATTGAATTCATTTTTTAAAAAGATAAATTTAGTGCAAAAAATAAACTCATCTTTTCAGAAGATAAGTTTAGTATAAAAAGTGAATTTATCTTCCTTTTTTTTAAATGAATTCAATACAAAAATAAAACAAATTGTGGATAGGTTCATAATTTTATATCCATTATTGGGTTATTTGGACAGATGACTCAAAATAACTATCAAAATGTAAAATGATCCCTCCTTTTAATTTTGTTGAGAAATATCCCTTTTTGGACACTTATACCCAATTTTGTTTCCTCCAAAAACATATCTTCTCATTTATTTTATTCATTTCATCCTATAACACATTTATTTGTTTTAAATTTTATTTATTACAAATTTAACCTAAGTTAATTTCTCATCAAAGATGACTCATTATTGTTTTTATTTGAGATGTTTATTTGAATTAAATTTTATTTATTACAGATTTAATAAAGATTAATTTCTCATTAAAGATGCTCTCTTGAACTCTACTAGAGTTAAGCTTGGTTCATAAAGAACTTAATTAGAGTTAAGTTCTCAATTATAATAGTAATATAAATTATACAATGGTTAAGTTTCATTTAAAAATAATTTAACTAGAGTTAAGTTTTTGTTTCATCTACAAAGAATCAATTATGACTTAAATTGTACCGTTGTTAAGTTTTATTTAAAACAAAACTTAACTAAGGTTAAATTTCCATTTTATTTACAAAAAAAACTTGATGAACTTTGGTCTCATCTTCACATTTTAGAAATTTAGATGAAACTACAAAAAAAACCTCAACAAAATAACCAAAATTCAATTGCAAAAAATCCTAAACCAAAATCCCATCCGAAAAAACCTAAAACAAAATCCCAATAAAATTCCTTAACCAAAACCACATCCCAAAAAAGCTCAACCAAACTTCCAACAAAAAAAATGAGAGAGTTGTGATTGATTTTTATCTATTGATATATGTTATGGGTTTGAGCTTGACTAGACAACATGGGGAGAAGAACAGGTTATCAAAAATGGAGAAGTGGAAGGGCAATGAATCAGAAATGGAGGGAGATGCCATTTTTAAGGAAAAAAAGGTAATAATGCTTAAAATATGTTATTTTCTTAAAAGAATAAACAAAGAAGGTCATTCTTCCAATTTCACACATATTCAAGGTTTTTTAACCAAATATCTCCTTATTTTTTAAACAACTATTTATTAATAGTATTTGAAAAAAATCCTCATTTATGTATACATCAAATACATTTTCCTATATTGAGTTACAGAAAAAAAAAAAAAAAATCACTCCTCTTATTACAACCTTTGATAGCATTACTATCCTTGCCTTCTTAAGCTCTATTCATGCATGCATCATATTGGACAAAGACATGAACTTCAAGCCTGGCTGGCTAGCTAGTCCGGTAATATTTAGTTGGCTTTGTTTTCATTTTTTTTTTTTTGGGTCTAATTTTTATGTCAGCTTATTAAGCTTTCAATTTACCTAAAAGCTTTAAGTTTTTTGAATTTGTACATGGACTCATTAAATGGGAAAATATATATATATATATATATATTAGTCCTATTAAAGAAGGCTCTGATATCATATTATACTCTTAATGAACTTACCATTTTAAGTTGTTAGAGAATAACAAGATGTATATTAAGTTGATTTAGTCTTTAATCTTAGTGTAGGATAACTCTTCGCTATATTTCTATATATGTTTGGACTTGGATTAAAAATATGAGAATAAAAATGATAGTTACACTTTAGTGCACAGCTGTGCCAAAATCTATGGGTTTGTTTGGTTGGTGTTTTTGAAAATTGTTCTTGAAAAGAGTTTTTAAGAATAATTTTTTGTGTTTTCAGAAACAAAATTGCTTTTAAAAACTGAATTTTGAAAAACAGTTTTTATTCTCAAAAACCCAAAAAATATGTTTGGTTGAGTTAAGAAAAAAAAGTGTTTTAGAACAAATAAAAAAATAAAATAAAAACATGTTTGAAAGTTGGTTTTTTTTTTTTTAATTGAATGTTTTTTTCGTAACTCCTCTCGACTAATGAAAAAAGATATAAATAAAAAAATTCAACAAAAGATAATAATAATTGGTTTTGTTTTTTAAAATTGAGTATTTTCTTTAACTAATTGATATTATAAATATATAAATAATTTTTGCATTCACACTTTTTAAAAAATAAAAATGTTTCATTTTGAAAATTTTATGCATTAGTTTTAATTTTTTTTAAATAAAGGATTACTTTGTAAACATTTCTAAATATGTTTTATTTCAATAATTGTTAAATTATATGATCAAAATATCATAAATTGGTAAATATCAATTATTGGATTTTATGAATATATCAAATAGTAATGCATTATACTTAGAAATAGATGATGTATTTTTTCTATTTTAAATGTAATTAATAATATAAAAAAATTAATTAACAATGATATATTTATGATAATTTTTTGTTAAAAATATTTATAATTTTATTTTATATTTAATAATTATATAAAAGATGAAAAAACTTAAAAGAAAATCAAACTAATTTATTTATAAAACTTTATTAATTTTCACTATTTTACTTATTTTACATATATATATATATATATATATATATTGGGACTGAAGCCTTGTTCTCATTTCTCTCATTCTTCTTCTTTCTGCTATTTCTCTTCCGTTCCTATTCTCTATTTCTCTTTCCCTCCTGTCTCCATTTTTCTTCCAACATCCAAACTTTTATTCATGACGGTTGAATTATTTTTCTCTTCTATGATCAAAATATTACTCACTGAGACCAAAATCTAGATTGTGGTTGTTGTAAAGATTCCTAGTTAGGGTTTCAATTTTTGTTTTAATTTTTCTGTTTTTTTTTTTTTTTTTTTTTGCATTCTTGGTCTTTAATTTGTGTTATTGTTTATGTTTTATTTGGTTTATGGGAAATCCTAGAATTTATGGAGGTTTTAACTTTGAAATGCATCAGAAAAATCGTATGGGGATAAATCCTGAAATATCTAAAAAATATTGAAACGGAAATGACCAAAAAAAAAATAAATTATCGGATAATGTTGAGTTTTTGATTGATGTTTTGTTAGATCGATTTTTTGATTTATTTTTATTTTCACATTTTCCCTCGTAGTGTAAAAATTTTCCTTCACAGTGAAGAGATAAGAACACCCAAAAACACTGATTGAAAACACAAAGAACATTCTATTTTTTTTTTTCTTTTTAGAACAGTGACGATAACACGAAAAACACCATTTTTTGTTCTCTCAAAATCGGGCTTTAGAAAACACAGAGAACACATGGGAACAAAAAACACTCTCTTATCAAACACATTTTGTGTGTTTTTTGTTTTTAAAAACAAAAAACTGTTTTTGAAAACACTAAGCAAACAAGCCCTATATTTTATATTAATTTCCAAAATTAGTAATTTAGTACCCCTTCAACTTAAAATTAGTGCAAAGCGTGCCCCACGGCCACCGACTAGCCATGTTCTACGTAGAAAGTTACAACCCCATCTCTATGACTCTACCTAATTTTATACTTAAAAAAATTGCGATTAAAGTTCAAGTCAATCCCACTTCAACAGGCAGGGTGTGATTTACAATTTTCAACTACTTCATCATATAGGTCTCTAGTTGTCATTTTTTAAAAGTAATGCGCCGCAAATTTGAGTAGGGTTATTGATCCTTCGCTCTCACCCTCGGTACCTCCAAAGTAGCCGTCTAAGCTAGATTCCAAGAAGACTGGTGGAGAAATTAATTTTATGTTGTTAACCGCCCCTCCCAATTAGAAGGTTTAGATCCACCCCATGTGCAGCCTCACAGTTTTATACGGTTGAAATTGAGATCCCAAATGGTGAAGGTGCCTTTATAGTACTTTGAGCTGAAAAGAATCTTAGGTTGCTAGCTGCCATAGCGTGTAGTTGTGACTATATTAAGACCTCCGGTTAATATATATTTCTATATTTAAGCCTACTTGCAGTCCTTCGCCACCTTCTTGGGTCATGTGTGAATGGCACAGCATCTTGGTCTTTCTTTTTATAAAGACTCTCTTCTTCAAAAAGACATGCTTCTGTACGTGATTGTCGAGAGAATCAATGCGGCCTTACAGCTTATTGAAACTGTTAATTATAAGAAAATTTTACTAACAATTCATCGTTCGATTGTAAATTTCAGTTCAATTTTGAAGATCTTTCTAGGAACTCCATTTGCAACAATACAATCCTTTGATCACAATTTCACTTGAAATATGATTTGAACCTTAAATTTCATTTAATAAAGATGGTATTCTAGTTAACGTGCAGATCATTCTCATTCAACAGAATCAAAATGATTTTCATTATTTTTTGAAGTAATAACCTCTCTTCGAGATGCCAAAATGGCTAGGTTTTTTACCTGCCTGAGGGTTCGGACATACTGCGGCCACCCTTTTCTCCCATGTGATGCAGTTAACTTGATGGAATCTTGGTCGATGCTTGATTCGCACATGGGACATCTTTTTGAGTCCTTAAATACCGATATGAGGTGCAAGGCTTCCATATCCCTCCTCCTTCGATACTGTTTTGAGTGTAGGTCTTTAGCCTCTCTCTCTCACTTTCCCTGGGCTAATTTGAGCTTAGTTCTTGGAGACTACCAATCCATTCTTCTGATTATGGCCAAGTTCATTTGCACTTGCTTCCTTTTTCTCTTATTGATTGTTTCTCATGAAGTTCTCCATATTGAAGGAAGGAGCTTGGAGTTAAAAAGGAAGTTGAAGTGTGTAAAATGCTTGAGCCCTGATGAGGAAAGCATTAACACAAGAGAGGCTAGAGAAACTGTTGCGAGCCCCAGTAACTCACACAATGACCATAGTATGCAAACTATGGAAGTATATGTGGACGCTTTTCGACCAACAACTCCTGGACATAGTCCCGGTGTTGGTCACTCCCTTCGTAACTAAGTATCGATTTGCCTATCATAGATGTCTTGATGTGCATACGTTCTCACTTGTTATTTCACTGTCATTATTGTAAGCTTGTTCAATCATTAGAAGTAGTAGATTGTGTATGTATTTTCGCTTCCTGCAGTAAAACTCCTGTATTCTGAACGTTGTAATATGATTTTAGGCTTGTTCCATCCTTCCAAGTTGTATTTACTATTCTCTTGGCTCAATCACTAGCAGCCTCCATTAAAATGACTGATGTTTAGATTGTTTGCATCTTATTGCACATACTTCCTTTCATAAACCTAATAAGCATATAAGGATTATTTGACTCTTCTTGAAAGAAAATAAGTGGGAGAAGACTACCATGCAACACCTTATAAAACAAATTAAATGTTACTCTTAAGAATTGGCCGAGGATTAAAATCATCTATAGGCACTTAGTTGAGCACAATTATTCCTCGATATACTTACACACAAGAAGATCTCAGAAATTTACCCATATGCAGCCGTCTACATTCAAGGCATAGGCAAGGAGAACAAGTGCTAGTATATATGATACGACAGTGGTGCTGCAAATGATAATGAACGTTGAAGGTTGCAATTGTCAAGATTTTTAAATATCTGCTGCTATATTAATGCTTGATAATCTATATGATATATCTAGATTGAAGTAGCATGACCTAGTACAAAATTTACATTTATTATAGTTAAATTATAGCCGTTTATGGAAAATTGAAGTAATGTTAAAACAACATCAACAAAGAAACAGAAAATGCAAACCACATGAAAAAAAATAAATAAATAAATAAAGAAACAGAGAAAATCTCTACTGGCATATAAGAGTTTTAATGAAGAAAAGATGAAGATTATTAACTAATTAAGTGAAGATGGAGAGGTGTAGGAAAAGTTAAAAGGCTTTTAACAAACAAATTAAAGATGTTCCTCAATGTGTGGAGGCATGTACTGAAGCACTTTTTCTGCTCATCTTTACTTTTCCTCTGGCTTAATTACTTTCCAGACCCTGTTTACTTAAGTCAAGCTTCAAGTTAATTACAGGAGAATCAAACCAATGTGATTTTATTCCGTCGTGATTTCTTTCTCTCCTTTATCTTTATTTCTTTTATCCCAAACCCTACTAAAAGTCCTTAAATTATTTCAACTTTAAATCTATACTATCATGGATCCCACGATATTAATGAATTAGATTGATATACTTCATCCGTGTTACAAGGTCCTTAATGTAGGTGAGATTCCCATTGTTTTGAACCTTGCATCATGCCTTTCTTTGAGGATGCCACTGTAGCAAGTTGGTTCCATCTAGGAAGAATAAAACAACAGAAAATCACTCTTCTAAGAGAAGAAAGACTAGCTAGGATATATAGGAATATTTTTCCTCGAATAATGGATTGAGGCTTAATTAATTAAAAGCATTTTAGAATTAAAAACAATTAATTGATATTAGTTCAAGTTCAATGTCAAATTTTAATTTCATTGCTTTGATTCTTGTTTAAAAAATCACTTCAACAGTGAAATCCATCATAGTTACCTGGAGGGTTAGAACATGCATGGTCTGGAAACACATGGGCGGCATGAAGTTGCTGCCAGCAGACACACTTGAACAAGAATAAAACAGAAAAGATCTTAAAAGAAATCTCTCACCAACCCCAATAGACTAAAAAGAAATCTAAAAAAACAACATATCAAATTGGAATTAAAAGTAAACTGGAAGGACCAAAGAAACTGGGGTCCCACTAAATTTTGTCTGAGATACTGATCAAAAAATTTATGTCAAAAACTACCCTATGAGTCAGTGTCAGTCATGACCTCCTCAAGCTGGGGAAGCCACTTTTTGTTTCTTTTTCATTCAGTTTTGCCATTAACTGCAAAAACGAATATTGTGCTCTTGGTAGCCAATGATCATGTTAGTTTGTCACAACAACTTATGAAGTGAAAGGTTGGAACTACAAAAAGTTGGGGTGTAAAGTTAGGTTTGTCTACCCCATAAGATAGAAAAGGGCTAGTGCCAGGCACCCTGTTTATTAAAACTTGAGTGCAACCCTTGGGAGTTGTTGAGGGGTAAAAGAGAGAGTGTCAGACAACAAAATCTATTTGATTAAAGGTCCAACTGCCTTGGAAGTATCTCATGCCCCGTTGTGCAATACTAGTGAGTGGCTTTAGGTCGAGGCACTTAGAAAAATTTGAAGCCAAGATTAAAGAACATGCAGAATATATACAAGTAGGCAGGCCTAAGATAGTGTAAGCTTTTTATTTATTGAGTTTGAGAGGTGGGGCTAAAACCCTTAAAACAAACCGTCCAATTTTTCTTTTCCTTTTGTTTGGAGTACATCTCTCACCACACTTTATGGAATTTTTTCCACTGTTGAGTACCCTCATATCCTCCGCTGAGTCCGCTCCTACGACCTTAAATACCACCCCTTCAAATGGAGAGTTTATTCATAGGTTGAAGACCACAGTTGAATAAGTGGTCTAGCTAGCTCCCCTTTCTTCTCTCCCTTTCTTGCTCTCTTTCTCTGATATTAATTGCTGAATTTGCCATCTCTCTTCTCCATGGCAAACACTAGGTTCTTGGGTGCTTGTGCTATTCTTCTCCATGCCTGTTCCCTTCTTCTTGCAGTGATCACTAATCATGATATTCTCTATACCGAGGGAAGGCCAATGAAATCACTGAGCAAACATGAGTTTAGTTCAATAGATTCTGGACCAGGAACAGAAACAGGCAGCGAAGGAATTGAGCACAAAGACGATCATAGGTCCGCACCTCCTCCCCCGGAGCCCAATCCTGGTGTTAAAAATTCAGTTGCAGGAAAGAAGGAACTTCCCCCACCCATGATGCCAAACTACACTACTGGTTTGGCGGATTCAACTGCAGTATATGAAGATGATTTTCGACCTACACCTCCAGGCAGCAGCCCCGGTATTGGCCATCACTTTGTACCAACCAAAGGAGATATTCAACCAAAGGCACAAGGCAATAGTCCAGGTGTGGGACAGTCTGTCACAGCATACAAGGATGATTATCCGCCCACAAAGCCGGCCAGGTCACAGCCCTGATGTTGGCCATTCTCTTCAGAAAACAAATGCAGAACCAAGTGCTTAGACATGTATAGACATGCATACTAAGCGCATATGTCCATTGTGTGGATGGTTTCAATTCCTGAGTTTCACAATATCCTCAACTGTCCTTGCAGGTGAAACTCCTATGTGTATTGTGCTATGCTCCTGTGAAGTCATTGCGCTAGGTTCATAAGCTGAAAATAAGGCATTAGTTACATAATTGTCCTTAATTTTACATTCAAGAAATGATATGTATGCTACCTTTATCATTTTCGTACTAGTTATCGCAAGTACATGCATGAGAATTAACCATTTAAAATCATATTTACTGATGAGAAATTCTACCAAGTTGAACCATGAATCCAGAACTCTCACATGTATGCATGCGTGGGCATGAATTACCTGGAACAACTCATTTTATATATACATGATCCTGTATTGAGTTACCCACAAAAAAAAAATTGGGACAATTGTGTTTTGGGCTAGCGGCCCTTTTGGTCTATATAACTTACATAATTGATGGAAATGATATAAGATATCAAAAGATCAAAATACCCATTGACCTTTCCCATAAACTTTTTTGGTCTTTATTGTACTACTATTCATGCGACCATAATAATTCTGTTTTAACTATTTGGATTTTTTATTGTTTTTTGAAACTTTTTTTTATAAATAATTGAAAATCAACATTATTTTCTATTTTAAATTATAAATACAGAAAAATTACGTTCAAAAACTATTTTAAAAAATATTTTCTAAAAAAATGGTAATATGATTTATATTTTTTATATTTTCTTTTTGAAAAAACATTTAATTAAAAAATGAAAACTATTTTTAAAAATAAAAATTGAAAACCTTGTTTAGTACTATTTTTTATATGAAAATAATAAAAAGAATTAAATTTCATTAATTGATTATCCATTAAATTTTATATGAAAATTTTTTATCCTTTCTTATAATAAGAGTAAAAAGATTCAATATCTTAAAAAAAAAAAAAAGTTAAAAATAAGTAATACTTAATTGGGAATAGAAAAGAAAAAAAAACACACAAAAAAAATTGAATTTACACTCACTATGTGCCTATGTAGGGATTAAGGCTATTTTAGGTATTAATGAAGGATAATATCCTTCAACTTAATTTTTAGACTTTATTTGGGTCTTGGGCTTAAATGTGCATGATCTATGGATCTTTGGTCAATTTTTGGGCCCAGATGGGCCCAAAACACAATTCTCCCAAAAAAATTCTGCTTGTCCTATTACAAGCTTGGAAAGTATTAATATCTTCGCTTTCTTAGGCCCCATTCATTCATGCATCATATTGGGCCAGCCCATGAGCTTCAAGCCTGGCTAGCTACTCCTGATATTTTTCATTGGCTGTGCGCGTGTGTTTTTTCTCTCCTGTTTTTATGCCAGCTTGTTGACTTATCAAATGACTTGAAAGTGAGGCATTTTTGGATTCATGCTTGGATTCAATGAATTGGAAAAGAATAAACACATGCTATCCTGCTAAACAAGAGTCCAATACCATGAATGTTAACTTGCTAATTAACCTAAAATCAAACCATTAGATAATGAACTAATAATGTACATTAAACTAATTTAGACTAGGTATGGATCATTTCTATATTTCTATGCATGTTCATACTTGGACTAAAACTAAGGTTCCACTATAGTATCCAACAATCAGTGCCTAGCAAAAAAAGGAACCAATCACAGGATGTCATGTGTAGAAAATAGACTTTGTTCCTCACTTACATCTAATTTGTTCTTACTTTGGTTTTATTATTTTCTATTTTGATTCATCTTATTTGTACTGAATCATGTTTATTTGTACCTTATAAGTTTGGTGTCACATCAGTACCTTATCATTTTCCTTAAAATTACGAAAAAAAAAAAAGTTTAAGTTAAGGTGCAGTGTATCACTGTGCCAAAATCTCTATTTCGTTTTCATTTTCAAAAGTAGTGCTCATTCAACCTAAACGTGCAAGGCATGCACGCACAGCCACCGCCTAGCCATGCGGTATGTACAAAAAGTTCAAGTCAATTCCAACTTCAATAGGAAGGGTGTGATCATTTCAAACAATTTTCAACTACTTCATCATATATAGGTCTCTAGTTGTCATTTTTAAAATAATGAGCCGCAAATTTGAAAAGGGTGTGCGGTGGATCCTTCACCCCTGGTACCTCCAAAATAGCCTTCTAAGCTACATTCCAAGAAGACTGTGATAAAGAAGTTTTTATATTATTGCCTTTTAAATTTTGTATTAATTTCCCTTTAACTACCTCCCAGTTACTAGGTTTAGATCCACTCCATGTGCAGCCCTTATCACAGTTTTTTTTACGGTTGGAATTGAGATTCCCATATGGTGAAGGCGCCTTTTATGTACTTCGAGTGCAAAAGGAATCTTAGGTTGCTATCTGCCATAGTATGTAGTTGTGACTATATTAAGACCTCCAGTTAATATATAGTTTTATATTTAAGCTTACTTGCAATCCTTCCCCATGTTCTTGGGTCATGTGTGAATGGCGAAGCATCTTGGTCTTTCTTTTAATATATATTTTTTTTCTTCAAAAAGACATGATTGTCGAGAGTATCGATGCGGCCTTTGAGCTTATTGAAACTGCATGCTATAAGAAAATTTAACAATATATCTTTACATTCACATCCGAAGATCTTCCTAGTAACCTCATTTGCAAGAATAGAAGTGTTTGATCACAACTTCACTTGAAAGATGATTTGAACTTTAAATTTCATTTAATGAACATGGTATTCTAGTTAACATGCAGATCATTCTCATTCCACAGCATCAAAAGGATTCTCATTTTTTCAAGTGACAACCTCCCTTCGATATGCCTACATGTCTAGGTCTTACCTACCTTAGGGTTTGAACATTCTGCAGCTGCCCTTTTTTCCCATGTGATGCAGTTAACTGGATGGAATCGTGGTTGGTGCTTGATTCGCATGTGCAACATCTTTTTAAGTCCTTAAATACCGATGTGAGGTGCAAGACTTCCTTATTTCTCTCCTCCTTCAATACAGTTTCGAGTTTAGGTCCTTAGCCTCTCTTTTTTCCTTTGGCTCATTTGAGCTTAGTTCTTGGAGACTACTGATCCATTCTTCCAATTATGGCCAAGTTCAGTTGCACTTGCTTCTTTTTTCTACTAATGATTGTTGCTCATGAAGTTCTCCATATTGAAGGAAGAAACTTGGAGTTAAAATGAAGTTGAAGTGTGTAAAATGCTTGAGCCCTGATGAGGAAGGCATTAATACAAGAGAGGCTAGAGAAATTGTTTCGAGCCCTAGCAACTCACACAATGACCACAGTATGCAGACCATGGAAGTATATGTAAATGCTTTCTCGACCAACAACTCCTGGCCATAGCCCTGGTGTTGGACACTCCCTTCATAACTAAGTATCTTTTTGCATGTCATAGATGCCTGTTGTAGTGGATGTGAATGTATCTTCACTTGTTATTTCAATGTCATCATTGTAAGGGTGTTTCAATATGATATTTGTATGCTTGTCCTATCATTAGAAGTAGTAGATTGTGTATGTATTTTTGCTTCCCATCGTACAACTTATTATTCTGAATGTAATAGTGTAGTCGTGTTGTAATATCATTTTAAGCTTGTCCCACTATTCCAATTTGCAGTTATTACTCTCTTGTGCTCAGTCACTAGCAACCTCCATTAAAATGACTTGAAGTTTAGATTCTTCGCATGGTATTTTATGTTGCTTCCTTGCATGCATGAACCTAATAAGCATATAAGGATTATTTGATTCTTTTTAAAAGACAATAAGTGAGAGAAGACCACCGAGCAACACCTTACAGAATAAAACAAAGGTTACTCTTAAGAATATATGGAAGCATGCAGGAGGTGCATGTAAGAGGACTAATTAAAGGATCTACAAGCAATTAGTTCAGAGCAATCATTCCTCTACTTGCACACAAGAAGACCTTGGAAATTTACCAATATGCAGCGTAACCACAATCATGTCTACATTCAAGGCATAGGCAATTAGAACAAGTGCCATTATATGTATATATGATAGGACAATAGTGCTGCAAATGATGATAAAGGTTGAAGGTTGCAATTGTTAAGACTTTTATACTCAGTCTATGTGCAATAATGGAAATTGAAATATCTGTTGCTATGATGCTTCGATAATCTGTATGATCTAGATTGAAGTAGAATGGCCTAGTACAAAATTTACATGTATTAACATTAAATTCAATCTTTAGCAGCTTGAGCAGCTTAATCTTAGATCAATTCAATCTTGAAGCTTGAAGCTTGAAACTTGTGGCTTTAAGGATCTTGAAAATTTCAATACACTTCGAAGAAATTAAAGATTCATTGAAATCTTCCTTGAAGATTTGAAAAGAAGATTTTGGTCTATCATGGAGAATGTTAGGGAAATCAGTTCCAACTTCAATCAGTTTCAGCTACCCACCACACAACTATTCACCCGTAATGCATGAAACACATGGTTTGTTTTCTTGTTTTAAAACCAACCCCTCAAGTCAGTTATAAGTCTTGGAGCTCAACTACTTAAATGCATGTATCTCCCACAAAAGAGAATAGTAAAATTTCCAAGAAATATAACAAAGACTTTCATTGGCCTTTCTTCCTTATTCTCATTATTTCTGCTCTTTCACCATTTCAAACAGAGAACTTCCCCCAACTTATCTCGTCTTTCAAATTCTCATCTGACTTGTCTTGAGAACTTATGGCCCACTGATAGCCATCTTAGCTCTATAAATACCCCTGGAGAAGCAAGGGCTAAGGCATCTTGCTTGCTTAAATTCTTATTCTTCTGTCTTCTTTCTTCTACTTCTATGGCCAATCTTAAGTTCAAGATAGCTTGTTTTTTCCTCGTAGTGCTGATTTTCTCTCAAGAAATTCAATCTATTGAGGGAAGGCAATTGGACTTGGGGATGAAAAGGGGATCCTCAGAACTCGAAACTCATGTTAAAATCATGGGAAAAGAAACCACAAAATTTGCTGAGCACAATGCTAATAAGTCTCTGCCTCCAACACCACCAACTCAGGCGCCCTCATTTCACATGCAGGACTTCAGGCCAACTACCCCGGGTCACAGTCCTGGTGTTGGGCACTCCCTTCAGAACTAGGGCAACTGCATTAAAGCAAGGTTTCAAATATTTATCGGTGTGTGAAATATCTACGTTATGTCAAAAACCATGTAAGTTTGAATTTTCAGTTCATAAATGTGGTGTAACTCATGTTTGCTATGTAGTGTTAATTTGTACGAATATTGTATAACTTATGCATGCAATAAAGCAATGTAATGTGTGATTCGTCAAGTATTTGTTCTTTTCTATTGGCATCTGATGTTAATGGGAGTACGTTGTACTATTAAGACATGCAATTGGCTAATAAAGATGGGTGATCCCTAGCTAATCTAATTCATAAGTTTTGTGAAAGGATAGAAATAAACTCTCATTCTATACCTTCTCGTGATGCAACCATGGACACCATTTGTGTCTTAGGCTCTATTTTGTTAGGTAAAAAATGGAACTGGTTAAAGAATATTGTAATGCACGCCTGCATAGATGCTAGACGAAGCTGCTGATCAGTAGTGGGACACAGATTGCCAGCTATGCAATGAAGTTAGTCCATCCATCCTATTTCTGAAGAATGGCATCCTAATCGTACGAAAGAGTGCATAATTGTTTCAACAAAGTTATAACCTTGTGATACCAACAAGAAGTAATAGTTGTTGTTCCAATATATATGATTGATTTGAAGACCAAACCCTTTTATCAAAAAGCAAATGTAGTGTAAAATGATCCAGCTTTCAAGTTCACTATAAATGTTTCCTGATCATAGCCATCATATTAGACTTCCATCTGAAGTCAAACAATTTTTCCATTAATGCTGATCAAGGAATTTGAATGGTTGAGGATAGTTGGTAAAATCGCCAAACTTGGTATGATTCACAGAATATATATGCTACTTAAACATTAGCAAGAGAGCATCATTCAGTTCATTTAATACACTAAATCAGATCCAAAATGATAGGGCCATGCTAAGATGTAACTGGACATCATCATATATTAATCAATTGAGGAGAAAGCAATGCTCCAATACTCAAATGCATGCCCTTCATTTTGCAAAAATTGAAAGAGTATGCATGGAATTAGCTAAGCAGAGAATCAGCCTGACAAACCAATTCAGATAAGTAATCCATCAGTTTTCTATTTGAGAAGGTCTTGTGCTATTGTTCTAGTTACGAATCTAGATGAGACACCTTCAAGTAGTAAGCTGTGTGTTAGTAATTAGAGCCGTGAAGATGATGGGTCAACAGATGTTGGTGACTGGCTTATTACATGCTAACTACAGTAGGATCCCAAGTACAATGTAAAGCACAAAATAATAAAATGTACATCATTTTTCACTATTTGTCTACAAAAATTTCGACTGAATCTCCTATACCTTCAAGGGTACGTACATTAGGTATGCAGGAAATGTCTATTATCTTTGCCATGCCAGTCATTTCATTATTTTTCCTGTCAATGTTAAGCTCTCTCGTAAAACAAAATTTGCTTCCATGTTAACTTTATCAATTTAATCTAAAATCTTAAGCTGTCAGACAATGTTAACATATCATTTGGGATTGCACAATTTCCATCCATTAATGTTGCCTAATGGAATCATAATTTCAATTTTCGGATTATAGAACTGCTTAAAGTCAATGGATGCAACTGCGTTGGTCTCGAAGGAGGGACTTGCAAGTGGCATTTCAAGGTGGCTTTGAGCTACAAATTTCAAGTATGTATCACCCTACAAAATATTCTGGGAACCATTATTTCATATCCCACCTACATGTTCTTCACAGTAGTGTGCAAATAGCTCTTAATGCCACTTGCATTAGACTTAGACAAATGGTAGGCAAGTGATAATTTAGTTTTCAAATTGGTCCCTGCATGCTTTCTAGTGCTACTACCAATGAATCTTTTAGTAGTTGAACCAAGACCAATTGACGAATAATATAAAATCTTGGACCGTTGGGATACGAAATCATGCGGAAGATCCTCTGTGCTTCTGCTAATTAAAGTCGCTCTCATGCAATATCATATGAAGATTGTCCCAATATAGTCATAATTATAACCATTAACAAAGCAATACTCGTGCGCTACAGCCTAGCACAACACAGAATCAAATTCTCTTTCTTCCCTAAAAATGTTTGTTTTATGCTTAAAGTTCAGTGGGAGGAGGCCGGTGAGGAGCTTCCCCAGATCGAGGAGCCAACCATGAAGGCATACTTTTTCAATAATCTTTATGTATTGTAAGTGGGAAGAGGAGGAGGGGGTTGAGGCACGGCACTTAAGAGTTCAGCTCATCATTAATTGATTCATTTGACTTCTTTTGAATCAAACTGACAAGGAGGAGTGACTGGGACCCTCCATGAGGTCGGTGGCTGTAGTGCATTTGACTCCACTGTTTGGCTGGTAGACCATAAGATTTTAATGAAAAAAATAACGACAAATGGCATGACATAGAAAGTGGAAAGCCACTTTATTGTTGTTCAACCTTAAACCAAATATTTCATATGTTTCTATAATTAAGGAGGAAATAAATTTGAGTCCCACTTCTTTCCTTTTCCTCTTTTCATGTATATGAAGTTACTTAAATGAATCAAATGATGATCCTTAACCTAATGGGCTATTGCAATGGTACATTGTAAAGAAACTTCTTTGAGGGACAAAATTTTAAGAAGCCTGAGCCTGAACTATGTACTATAATCCCAAAGTTGCATGTTAGATGCTAAGGGTCATCTTATCATATTTAACTTGCACTCATGCCCTGATCATACTTGGGATCAATCTTACTGAACCATGCATATAACTTCAAATAATTCTACTGCTTTTCCAAATTGTTTAAAGATGAATTAGGGGTCAAAATGCTGTACTCAGTTTTCCATTGAGGCATAAAATTAGAGAATTTCATGATCACCATTCTTCTTGTGGTATGCGTGACTTAATAAAAGAACTTGATCAAGAAGAGTCAAACCCCATATAATAATACAAGCAAGAACTCGATCAAGAAGAAGTCAAACCTCTATAATAATACAAGATAATATTCCACAAAGATTACAGGGATTCTAATCTCTACTCATTACTGAAATTCGGTCAAATGTCGGCTGTCCATGTAAACCATCCACTACTAATTAACCAAACTTCCTTTTTCATTAGTGGTAGTTGATCTAGTGATTAGAAATAATTTTTCTTTGAGTGCACCATCTTCCTGGGTCCATAGTGCTTTTAATATCTAATAGAATATTATTGCCATGACAACACCTACTTTGGAATCTAGATTAACACATAATTGAAAATAAGGGAATGGAGAGTAATGATGCCACATTGTATACCAAAAAAATCTGAAATTGAATACCGCATTTAATGGGAGCCTAATTGCTTTTGATATTGTTATCTTGCTCGAGTGTAATGATGCAATGACCCGACACGCCAAACGAAGTAAGAGAGCTCAGTCTATGTACAAAACTATCCCATCAATTTTATTAGGGTGGAGTAGTAGAGATCCTCTGCAATAAACATCTGAATGTGTTTCATGCATGCGAAGCATATTCATGGAAAAAGAAATTTCCCATACAATCAAAATTCTTCGCACAAAGGATTGTTCGTCTTTTCCAATTCTGATTTCATTAAATTTTGTTGAAGGAAGAGCTCTTTCTCATTCTAGACAAGAGGTTGTGATTGGGCAACAATCGCTTTTACCATATAGTATGAATGATGTAAACCAAACCGACATTTGACCACATTTTTGCTTGCATTTTGGACTTCAAATTACAAGAGCTCGCCAAACGATGAAAATGAAAGCTAGCGAAGTAGACTGGAATGTCATTTCTAAGGACTAATTAAACCAATCCCCAGTTGAATTTTAGTATTTCATGGTGATCTTATAATGTATAAGCTGAGTTAACACAGCTTTTGGCTTAAACATCGACTTCGTCGTATGACCAATTCCAAAGTTTTATGTAAGAAGCCCTAGGATGTAAAATGCATTCGTGCAGAAGTAGTATGTGAAATTCAACACTGAGTAGATTGACTACACACAACCTGATGCATAGGAAGACGAGAGGAAGAGCCAAAACCTGGGCATGGTTGCTTCTGACAGACAAGCCAAAATCTACACGGAAGAAGCAATATCATATAAGAATTCAGTCCATCACACAAAATGCTTTATAAGATGTGAAATTTGTTGTTCAAGTGGCCATACTGAAAGCCGAAGTTTTCCCAGGGAATGGATGTCACTCCACACGATGAGGATCCATTTACGCCCTCTTACAACATGTCTCTACCCCATCGCGCCCTTCTCAAGGATACGCATTTACAATGAGCTGAGTGTTACAAAACATTGTGCTTGCCCTCCAATAGCAATCCCCACCACCATCTTTAATTGAATATACATACCATTTTAATTACTTTCAAAGTCCAAGGCCATTTATGAGCGTTAGTGATGCTAGGTTCAAATATATACCCTGATGACCAGTAGGTAGCGAAGAAATTCTTTACGATATTCCCAGGGAATTACAGTGTCAAGATGCCTGTAGTATAGACACGATGACCTCATTTTCCATGAATTGTCCATTGAAATGGTATTAAAATGTCATATACATGATATAAGGAGAGTGAGAGGGTGTTGAGGTAGAACAATGCATATGCATGAGGGAGAAGATCGTGCATAGGAAAATTTTATTTGGATATATGGGCTATCATTGAGCAGTACACTACTATTAGAGACTTTTTGGAAAAAGGAGTAAAGCCACAACAATTTCTTGAGAAAAAATTGAACATCTTGAGAATAAAGTCGAAGTTTTGAAGATCAGAAAGCAATTACTCAGTGCAGGGAAACCAAAGAAAAAGTAAGCTTGCATCTTTTGGAGGGAAAGTATGATTTTTTTTTCTTTTCATATTCTCGATTATAGGTATCTCTTTATTTTAGTTTTTCCACATTGTTTGAGTGTAGAATCTCTTTGTTTGGGTAGTAATGAAAGGCCACTTTGATTTTTTATCGGATTGTTTGATGAGCATATTAATGAGAAGTATGAATTGTTAATTGATCTCATGTTGAATTAGGCTTATATAGAATTGAGATTAGAGTTATTTTCTTTGAATTATTTTAATGATTCGAGCCTTTTGATAACATACGATAGGTGGGCTAAGAGATCCTTTATCTTATTTTTGCCCTGCATTTCCATAATATTATTGAGAATGCTGTTAAAATGTCCTATACATGATTTTAAGAGTGTGAAGGTGTTGAGTGATTCACCAGGGGAGGAAGGAAATACAAGGGCCAGCATTTTCAGCAGCCAATGGCACTCACTAGCCTGCAAAGCTGAAAAGAAACGTGCACCCCTCTCACTGTGCTGTGGCTGTTCATAGTAATTCTTCACTCCCAACCTTCACTTTGTGTATTGTTTGTTTGAAAATTTTCCTCTCAAAAACTGCAGTTTTTTTTTTTTTGCCAAATTTGAAAGGAGAGTGAGACAGAGTTTAAAGAAAAGACAGTAAATTAAACCTCAATGTAAGCCACCATTAACATTTCCAGCTAAGAGAGTATTCAATTTTAAAGTGCATAATATATTTTGGGTTCAATCCTACAAACTAATCTTTTTAGAAATTAGTTGGGTAAACATGGTATCAAAGCTCGGTTTTGGAATCGTCTTACCTCTCATTATTTCATCTTGCTGGTGTGTCTCAACCAGTTTAAAAGAAAGAAAAGATAAATTAACCTCAATTAAGCATTCTATTTATACAATTTCCAAGCTAGGAATCAAGATAGAGTTAGCAATTGTTAACCGTTAAATAGATTTTGGTACCAACCAACAAATTAATTTATGCATGAAATTAGTTGTTCAACATACATTCATGGCTCAGTTTTGAATAGTCTCACCTTCATTATCCGACCCATCTGTGTCTCTTAACTAGGGGGTGTATGAGGGAAATTGTGGTTTTCCATATCTCTGATAGAAGAATTGGATGGATCTTTATCAGTGTGCCATGCAAAATTCTCAGCCTTTAGCTAATTTTTGGGCTGATAAAGCCCAAAATCACCCAGATATAGTATCCCGATATTATTTTTTTCTTTCTTTACTTAATGATATCATAACCTCATTGTGGGGAGTGATAGGTCATATGTTGGCCCCTATTGGTCACGTTGTTTGAAGGCAAGTGTTTCATACATGTTTTCTTTTCCATTATCATTCGCATTAAGAGGAGAGAGAGAGAAGATTATCGGTTGTTTAGGTGTGAAAAATGATTTGTCTTTCATGGAAAGACAGTATAGTCAGGAAAACTGCAATCTAGACAGCAGATGACAGATCAATATCTGTATGATATCAAGACTTGAGATAGATGGCATCAATACCTGCATCCCAAGGAGGTCCGCTGCTGGGCTTAACCTAGAAACGGTTTTTCCAGAAATTTTCACGAGCTGCTTCGACTCAGCTCGTTCTCTCTGTGGTTCCATAGTCAGGAGTCAAACTCCCAATCTGTCTTCCCACGAAGTTGTTGTGCTTAGATGTAGGGTCATTGCCCATCTGCACCTGAGCCTCCACATTTTCAAAACGCCAAACTGACAATATGTCTTCTATATTAGTATTCTAAGTTACAATATGATGTCTCCTTCTGAAAAACACCTGCTGATCATGCAATCACCGAAAGGTAAAACAGCTTTCTTTGCAGTAAATTAAGTTTAAATATACAGACCAAGGACAGAAAGATAGTGCTGGTGGCAGAGAAGAGAGAAACTTCAGAAACTTGAATGGCGAGTTCCAGGTGGGAATCCATCATTCATATAGAAGACAACACCAAGTCAGTCACAATCCCATGATATGTATTATGAATGAGAACACTACATTTAATATTATGCTATCTATTTATGCATTGATGTTACATAAATTGTACATTTAAAATTTATTTTGGATTCCAGGGACAGTCCTGATAGTATCAGTCATTCAATCCTAAATTAATTACTTTAAAACTACAGAGAAATGAACATCATAGGTATATAGCAATTCAAATTTATCAACTAACATTCAAATGGAAGTTCAATCAACTAACATGTGAAAGATGTCCATTTTTGCAAACCCAAAAATGGAAAGAATAAATGACTTCTGTTTGTTCATCATTAAATTATGTTCTTATGGTGTTCTTAGGAGAAATGGCCACCAGTATTGAACAATAAGTTAGATGTGAATCATTAATATTGTCATCACCAACCCCATCTTGTATTTATTTGGGAGTAGGGACAGTCTTAGTACATAATTAGTTAGTTTAGTATGTTTCGCCAATTTTTCCCCAAACAGTCAATTAAAGTCGCAATCAAAGCAAAAAATTTAATTTAGATGGGCATGCATGTGAAAATTCCAGTTTTGCAAGAAAAAAAAAAAAAAAAAAAGAAAAAATAATAGACTTCTATGTTGTTGCACAGTTATGATGGGTGTTATTTCTATGGTTTTGTTTAGGAATATGACATGGGTAGACGGGCAATGATAGATTTTTTTTGGGGAATGTGCTTTAAGGATCCCTTTTCATATGGGTCAATTATCCTTCAAAATCATATAATTGACAATTGATTAAGAAGGATTATATTTAGAGTACAACGACTTCCAAGTTTCTATGTCCTACACCAATACTTCACCGATGATTGAATTGAAATTATTCAATTTGTTTATTCCATCAAGACTTGATAGTTCCAAACTATAAGTCAATGATGATTCATAATTTATAACTATATATTATTAAAATTAAATAGTTCAAAAATAAATAATAATTTAAATTATTATTTCTAAAATCATTATTATTTTAAAAAAGCATAAAATTGTTTCAATCATAAATTTAATTAAAATCATAATCTTAATTTTAAAATTAGAAATTTAAAATTTTTTTAATCATAACTATTTAAAATCAGAAATTATTTAAAATCTAAGGACACAAGTTTTTAGATATTTATTAATCATAATGTTTTCATTAATTTAAATTAATCACAATTTTAAAATATTGAAAATAGGGAGAAGAGCTATAAAGAAGAGGAAGAGAGGCGGCCCAAAGGAGTTCGAAAGACGAATGGTGGTCAGATCGGCTAGTCCGATTGGTTTTTAAACAAAAACTTCACACATAAATGGAGAATGGTTCTAAGAGATTTTGTGGTCCAGTGTTACCAAAAGTTTAATTTGACTCTTGGATTTATTATTTAATGTACATTGATTTGCAGTGTACAAAAGGAAGAAAGAAAATTGTTGTCAATTTCTTGTTGGAGGCTTTTTTTTTCCATCATGACTAAGTTAAAATTGTATTGTATTGAATTTTGGGTTAATAATTTTATATAAAGTAAGTAAATAATATTTTATATTATTAAAATATATATTTATATAAAAAATAAGTTATTATCATCATCTTCATTTTATTATATATTCAATGTTAATTAAAATACAAACTATAATTTTTAGTTTTTTATCATTAATCATTTAATAAAAAATTACTTCTCATAAACTAAGGAAGTTGAGTCATTTGGAATTCTAATTTTATTATATTAGATAAACTAAAAAAATAATTTCCAATAAGTTAATTAAAAACTGCAATTTGCTGTAGTGATAATTCTCATAAATAAATTTAAACTATATATTTTATTAAAATATTTATTTTACACGAAAGAACTAAGGGGATATAAAAATATATTTAAAAAAAGATAAATTTCATATAAAATTTATTTATAACAAAAATCTTTATTTTTATAAAATGAAAATATGAATAAGAAAAGTATAAATTATTAAATAAATTAATAAATTGAATTTTTAATCAATTAAAAAATATTGTTTTAATTTTGATTTTATGTAGAAGATTCACTCAAACGTCAAACTCATTTGGAAAACTAAAGATATCGAGGCTCTTTTGGTGCAAACTATTTCTTCAACCAATGTTGATCTGTAGGTGAAAATCACGACAAAAATCTGTATCAGTGAGAAAAGAAAAACATCAAATGACAAAACACCAGCAATAATGTTGCCTCACCCTGGACCTAAGCAAAACACCCACGGAAGGTATCGATTTCAGGAGTATCCCTAAAGCTAGCCAAAGTAATCAAATAATTAAATATTTTAGGCCCTCTCCCTGAAATTTCATAATTCCCCAGACTTCTTAACTAAAAAACCCAACTTATTAGCACTTTCTACCATAGTTGATTCTTTTTTTTCCCCAACAAAGAACAAACATCAGATAGAACAATAGAGGAAAAATGGTTTAGAACTACGTCTATGGAAAAAAAACTCCCTTAAGTCAAAGAAAAGTGCACTACGGTTTTTACGTGCTCTCAATAAATTCTATGATGAGCATTTATTAGAACAAATCATGAAGCCATACCTAAACATCCACACAGAATGGAAATCATTTGTTTTTGTCATCTAGAAATAATCTCTCGATATCATTTTTATATTGGTTACAAGCAAAAGGACAATCTTTTTCAATACGACTTTTCAAAAAAAATAACCATCGTACCTAAGCAACCATTAAGGGAGGTATTCCTAAAAGCATAGCCAAGAAGCTAATCAAAACAATACAAGGCAAAAGATATGAATTATTATAAATAGTATCAAGATAGATGACGAACAGAGATAATAAAATGAATGTGAATTGGATTAATAAGTGAAACAGACCCCTACAAATATTAGGTACTGCTTACATTAAGCTGAGATATTGATATAACAAAATAGCCAGAGCATGCAGCTATAACAAAAGGACAATTTCAAGGGCTTGTACAGAGATGCAAAAATAATTAATTAAATAAATTAAAACAAACCAAGAGCTTTATTATCAATAACTTTTGCAGCTTGAACTACAATTTCTATTTGCTGCCTCCCTATGATCAGGATATATTTATTGAACGATGTCAATGCTTTGAATTGCCCGCTTGAGGTACTCAAATATTCTGCACCACCCAACTTCTCATAAACAAGGTTTCTCAGAAACTTTCAAGATTCAAGAACATATAATATCTTCTCAAGAATCATTCTTATCTCCCATAACGTACTCAACTCGACAGTTCTACAGCGCCTACCTCAACCTACCACATCATTCGGACTGACCCATCCATAGAAAGTTATCCATTCTCCTATTGTGTTTCGATATCATAGTATGAGATCATAATCACTAAGTATGATACAAAGTTCAATTAGAAAAGAGAATTCTATGAAGATCATTTACTCAGTACTACACATTCCAAACGATCAATCTACAAAAGTCATAGCCAGTGATCGATCTGAATCTCCCAAAAGTCATTCTACACACATAGTACCCATATTCACGTCATCTTTGAAGACTCTTTATCCATAATCTACTGATGAGATATAGACTGCAATTTACAGTACTGTTAGAGCAGAGTGTTGTATGTTTCATCCATAATTCTAGTTAGACAGAGAACAAAGTTGGAAGTGTATATAGATTGCGAGTGGTTTGATTAGCTGGATGGTAATAAAGTGAGAGGTAGAAAATATAGATGCTGAGATTATACACGACACAGGATTTAGTCTCTGCTCTCATTCTGATTTACAGTCTAGTGAAAAAATATGTTACTAAACTCAGATTGCCAATTGTTAGAATGTTCATGATAGAAACATGTACATAAAATAAATTTAATTTCATGAGACACAAAAAGTTGAATCTGTAGATTGTCACTACACTTTCAATTATTCTAAAATGAGTTAGTTCCTTTGGAACTTTTTTATCGTCCTTATGCAATATGCATGTGTTAGTAGATGGTTCTAGTCTCCAATTATTGACTTAAATCATAGTCACATTGGAACTACCATTCATGCTCAGAGGCACTATACTAAGGTTGCTGATTGTTCCTATCAATTCTCATTTAAGTGACCTTTGGACTCACTTTACTTTGCTCTAGCATTGCACTTGCCTCTCCAAGAGTGCCATGATAGACTATTTTTTAGGTGCCGACAAAGCTGATCATTCTTATACTACACATATTCGCCAGCTGTCTAAATAAGTATAATCTTTATGCCAGTATATCTCTACTCGTTCAATATATTGCGAAAGAAAAACACCCTATATATATAAAAAATGAGAAGACTAATGCAATAGAATATGATATTTATACTTAGAAAAATGCCGAGGATAGTTTTGACTCTAGTGTGTGAGCAAATGGTATCAGAATTTGATGTCTTAAGTATTCAGCAATTTGAATCTTAGTTGCGAAGTGTGTACAATTAAATATGAAATAAGCGGTCTATAAGTCATATTGCTAAGCTATCAAAAGAAGCTCGGACTTCACATTTATTCAATTAAGAAGAGAACTCATCTACCATGCTTTTCTGTTAAGCTTCTGATGTGGACAAGGGTCTATGATCTAAAATTAGCACAACAACAACTTCAACTCCTTTTTCTGGCTATACTAAGATTTATTTGGTGATTTCACAATGACAAACTTCCAATCGATCTCGAAAAAGAAAGGCCTGAATCAGATGATAAATAAAGCACACTCATACCTTTTATGATTATTCATGAACAAAACTATGTAGCAGATGTCCTAGTGAGGTATACCATAACCAACTTCTCGCTCCCTCCCCATTACTCACATCGATCATTGTTTTTATTCATCAGCAGTGAAAAAGCGTAATGGATAGTCTGGCTGTAGGTATTATGACCTTCCCCTAATTTCAGCATAGCAAATCAAGTTCTTTAAAAGTAACTTGCTTCTACAAAACATGAAAGACAAGAGAGAGAGAATAAATGATTTAATTAACACAATAGATCTTGTATTAAATAGCCTTCCGTTAACAATTACTAATTCTATGTTATTAGAATATTTTCGGAATCAACAAACTGATTGGTTCTCTAACATAAATAATATATATTACATTGGTTCATGAAATTGTCTGAATGTCTAACATAATATAGCTCATTAGCCATTTTGAGAATTAGTGAGTAGCTGAAAAGTTAGTACTACCAAATATAAATTATATTTTCATAAATAATTTTGATGTTCATATGTTCTACATGCATGGTTTACAATTTATGTTTAAACTACCAAAACATGAATTTAATTAAATGAACCAACAGTCTCATCCATTACGAGTTATTTGACTATTAACACATTATTATATATTCTATATAAATATCTAAGAATGGTGTTCTGATTAACTTGTAATGGTGAGTAAAAGAAACGCATGATCATAAACAGAGAGATTGTAGAAGAACTGCGGAGAAGAATTAGAAGGATTCAAGAGCCTGATAGAGTGAGAGCCTGAAAGAAACGGCTTGAGAATGAAATCTAAACTCTTATGGGTGACGGATGATATGATCCGCTTGATGCCTTAACTTAAACTTGTTGCTTATTAGAGCACACAAAACCATTTCATCCAAACTATGCATGTGATAAGGGCCAGTGCATTTACTTCATCTCAACTAAAATTAATATGACCCACAATTGTATCAATTAGGAGAATCTCATGGCAAAGCTGTGGAACATACAATTTTAGCATAGCTAGTCCTCCATAGGCATGTTGTGACACACCCAAAATGATTCATAAGGAAAGACTGATCTCCCCAGCGCCAACAAAATTAGTCTCTTTTAATATGATGCAATCAGTGTGTATTCCATCTCGCCATGTTCTCTCCTAGTTATCCGTCACCTCCTTAGGCAGTTGAGCAGGAGAAGTAGTTTGTGCCTTTCTATTTTGAGTTTTAGTTTAAACGAATCCTATTCAATTTCGATATATTTAGTGCAAAAAGAAGCACATAGATGAACCAGAAGAACCATCCTTCAGACCTAATCTGTATGTATATTTTTTGACCTTCCGCTCTTATGGGGGCGTCTTCCTTTCATGAGGTGAACAATACAACTTAAATATTCCCCGGCCACAAACCGCTAGTTTCATCCAGCTCATGTTCATAATTCTTTATTCTACTGCTCCACAGCGTATGGAAAATTATTCACACTTTGACTACTACTAGTTTATTACTTCTCAAGTCTCATCTGTGATAGGGTTGAGAGTCTTATAGGCACATAAATCATACTTCACACACATGTTCTCTCACACTTGCACCTGTCGAGAGCACCAGGAAACTATGAAAACAGGCACTCTGCATTACTTAATAAGTGGAACTGACCACAAGATGTGATTCATGTCCGGGGTCCCTCCGCTCCTCCCTCTGAATAAGCCACAGACATCACCAAGAGTGAAATTGTTCGTATATAATAATAATTCTACACTGAGTGTGCAGGAATAATGTGAATTTGTAAAAGACGTCTGGTGACATCCTTCATTCGTCCGTTAACCCAATTTAAGTAGTACCAAAATTAAATATCACAGCTGTTAGGATTTTGTGTAGGCATTCCAGCGGTCTAGAGTAAGAGAATCTCTCATTCCACATGGTTAACATGGATTGACTATCCTATCGAACCCTTGATATACTTTTGATCGCTGGCAGCTAATGGCTCTCAATCCCTTGTTGTTAGAAGCACCATTTCCTTTGAGTAGTAGTTTTACTTTTAAACTCAATTGCATGTTAAGAATCCATGCTATACAAACATCATTAATACAACATGATCTATTGTATATGAAGACTTCGTTTGCGTACCATTTTTGTTAGTAGGTTCTATAGATCACCAAAGTCCAAGAATTGCCGTCAAGCAGAACTGAGAAGGAGCATTGAGGATATATCCGGTCCTGACGGCTCAAAGCCTGTAGAAATGCGTTTTGGGGTCCACCAGACTACACTAGTCGTGTGAAGGGTTACGGACACACACATCAGTCTCTCATAGGGAAAAAGCACAATATTCTTGCAGAGAACAAGTTATCGTATCGCAGTACCACTGTTATAGACATTCTTCTCGCCTGTATACTGAAATGTGTCCTAAAATTGAGTCTCTCTCAGATTGCATATTATATTTACCCATTAATATCTAACATAAGATGCTCTATGATAAGGTCTGAAGATCAGATCATATTCGATTTCCTTAGTTTCAACAAATCAGGTGGTCGCTCGTGAAACATGTGTGAGAACTCTTTGTAGATAAGTGGTATAGTAGTTATTATGGATATAAATGACAAATAGCCGACTTTAGACAACTGACTCTACCAATAGATTTTGCACTTTCTGCTCTGATGTAATGATAGGTAATGCATATTGTGATAAGTTCTCTAAGACCGAAATGTACAACCCTTTAGTTGCATAGCGTTAACATGTTGGATACTAGATCCCTTAGCCACTGTTATTTGATACTAGTAATGTATTGTCTATCTTACACTTTCTCACGATATCTGTTCACGATTTATTGCCATATTTAATTTTGCAAAATGTAAGAGGGACAGCTTTATCAATTAACCTCAAGGTGTGCGAAGCACTATAATTCCGAGCCTCACTTCAGAGATAGCTTTGGTGTTTGCGAAAATTAATTACTTTTAACAGTACCACAAACCTATACTATGTCAACTTGATTCATCTAAGGTGGGTTTTTTGTTAAAGAGATTACAACACGTTCCATATTTAATGAATTAGGTGGTATGGTAATTAGGTTTAGGTGTGTCTGAAATCATACAGCAATTAGAAATTGGCGGCCTGTTCTTTAGGTTCTCTTGGGGTGCATAAATAAGGGCTTCCTGAAATAGTGACCTTCTAGAAAAATGCTTTAAGTGAGTCTCTTTGTACATCACTTTCGGAGAAGCATCATTGATTCTCCATTAGGATCTCTAATTATGAATCGTGCTAACCATCCTCAATTTGAACACATACCTATGCTATAAACCTACCAATGTACACGATATACCTTAACTTTTAATTGTTAGTAATAGAAGACTAAATATGCTTGTTAACCAATATGAAAACATACTGTAACAATTAGTTTTATATTTGTTCATTATACTACTAATAAACTACTTCGTGTTGCTCTGTTCTTCTTTAATGACAGGAGCTTGTAATATATTCATGTGTAACGTAGCTTTGTGAGTGTAGAGCGGAAGTGAAAACATGTCACTTTTTCTTTCTACGTGTTGTAAACCTTTCACTTCTTGTTATTTATGATAAATATTATATATTTCATATAATTATAAACCTTCTCTGAGGGTTTCCCAGAGAAATGGTAAACTAAGCCTCAGTACCACTCTACTTGGAGCTAAAAATGAAGATTTCTGAAAAACCTGTCTATGCGTACTTATAGATTGTGCGGAGAGGTACTGTAAATAGTGCTTTTAAAAATACAAAGTGTTAATGCAGTCTTTCAGTGTATTTTATAAATATAAATTTTAGATGATAATAATATTAGAAGTTCATGTTAATTTTAGAAAAAAAGAATTCCATTTAATATAGTGTGCAACAAAAATAGATATCTCATTCAGTCTTTTTACAAAATTAGACTGGGAAGTGCTTTACACTGCAACACTATGGTAGTGAGACAAGTGTTAGATTTCATCTTCCTGCGATTAAGTCCTTACTAGTTTAACCACCATTGCGAAATGTCTCTCAAGTAAGCTCAAACATTACTAGAAAAGAACAATAAGATTGTTTCTCAGAATGAGCTAACACGGTGTTAATAAGCTTAGGAATCTTTCATAGGTCCATCCTTATTTAGGTGTATGGTTTATGCTAATAGGCTTTGTATAGATGACTCAAGAGATTAAATCAGATCTTAATTCAGAGAATCATGTCGTTTAAATTTGGTTTATATCAGGCTCGCCTGGTTTGAAAATTTGTGTTGGAGGGACAATAGTGGCCCGTCTCTTGGACACTTACACCCCAATTTTGTTTCCTCCAAAAGAGCGTTCTTCATTTATTTTATTCATTTCATCCTATAAACACATTTATTTGTTTTAAATTTATTTATTACAAAATTTAAGCCTAAGTAATTTCTCATCAAATATGATATTATGTTTTACATTTGAGATGTTTATATTGAAATTAAATTAATTTATTACAGTTTAATAAAGATTAATTTCTTCATTTTAAAAGAATGCCTCTTCTTGAACTCTACGTTAGAGTTAAGCTGGGTTCAATAAAGAAACTTAATTAGGAGTTAAGTTTTCTCAATTTATAATGGTAAATAATAAAATTATACAGATGGTTAAGTTTCATTTAAAAATATTTTAAACTAGAGTTAGTTTTTTTTTCATCTACAAAGAAAATCAATTATGACTTAAATTGTACCGTTGTTTTAAGTTTATTTAAAACAATTCAGATAGAAACTGAGGATTAGTGTATTCAAAATTCTGCAAGTTTTATGCTTTACAAAAAACTCTTGATCAGTGGAGAATTAGTGAAATTGCTAACTTAATTAGGGTGCTCATCTCACATTTTTAGATTAAATATTACGGTGGTTAGAGACTATCAATAATATGAGTAATGACCTCTCTAACGCCT
>JBAPGN010001397.1:0-54322 GCA_037355405.1 Vitis amurensis | reverse complement strand
GGCATTATTATGCAACCTGAGACAGTAGGATCCCAATACAATGTAAAAAGCACAATATAATGAAATGTATAAACATCAATATTTCAAACTAATGTCCTACAAGAAAATTAATCGACTGAATCTCCGAAGCCGCAAGGAGTACGTACATTAGGTATGGACAGGAAATCTATTACTTGAGCCATGGCCAAGTCCATTTCATTATTTTTCCTGTCCGAATGTTAAGACTCTCTCGTGAAAAACCAAAATTCTTCCATGATTAACAATTATCAATTAATGTCAAAAATCTTAAAGCATGTCCAGCAATGTTAACATATCATTATGGGAATTGCACAAATTCCGACCATGTTAAGCCATAATGAAGAGGAACCACTAAGAATCAATTTTTCGAGGATGATAGAACTAGGCTTAAAGTCAATGGAAATGCAATTGAAGCGTTGGCCAGAAGGAGGGACTTGCAAGTAGCATTCAGGTGGCTTTGAGCTAACAAAGTGTACAAGTATGATACCCCATAAACAAAATTTCTGAAGAGCATTATGTCATATCCAACCTAGCATAGTACTGTCACAGTAGTGCAAATAAGGGCGTCTTAGGCACCTTGGATTAGAACTAGAGACAAAGTGGAAAGGTAACAGTGATAAGTTTAGTTTCAAATTGGTCCCTGACACTCTTCCCTAGCTACTACCCAATGAATCTTTAGTAGTTGAAACGAGACCAAATTGACGAATAATAAAATACGGACACCGTTGGGATAGAAGAGCGAAAATCATGAGACGGAAAATCCTCGTGTACCTATCTGATAATTAGAATCGCTCACAGGCAGAACCATATGAAGATTGGTCCCCAATGAGTCCATTAAATTATAGACCATTACAAAGCAAAAATACTGCGTGCAGCAGAGCAGCCTAGCACAACACACAATCAAATTCTTCACCTAAGAAAGTGTTTTTTATGTTTAAAAAGATCAGTGGAGCAGGCCGGTGGCTCCCAAGATCGAATGAAACCCAAGCCAGCCAGGCATAACTTATCTATAATCATTAGTATGTAAGTGGAGAGAGAGGAGGGGTGAGAGCACGGCACTATAAGAATTCAGCGCATCATGATTGATTCATATTGAACTGTCCCCTTTTAGAAGTCAAACGACAAGGGAGAGTGACTGGACCCATGCCATATCGTGGCTATAGTGGCATTTGACTCCACAGTTTGCTGGAGACCAGACGATTTAATAAAAAACGAAATGACAACTGGCAGACAAGAAAAGTGAAAAGCCAACTTATGTTGTTCAACCTATAAACCAATATAGATCATAAGTTCTATAATTAAAGGAGAAAATAAATTAGAGTCCCACTTTTTGTTCCTTTCAACTCTCGTATAATAAGTTACTTATAATGAATCAAATAAATGATCCCTTAACCGAATTGAATTGCCAAAGTACAGATGTAAAGAAAACCTATTGAGGAACAGAAATGTTAAGAAGCCTGAAGCCTGAACTATGCATACTATAAAATCCGCAAAGTTGCACATGTTAGATGCTAAGAGGTCAAGCATTCATGCAATAGGTATAACTTGCAACTCAGCCCACTGATCAATACGTTGGGATAACAATCTAAACTGAACACATGCAATTAAGCTTCAAAAATATTGCTAAGCTGACTCCAAGCTAAGAAGAAATAATAGAGGGGTCAAAATGCGTACTGGCAATTTTCCATTGAAGGCAATAAACATAATAGAGAAGTTTCATGATGCATCGACAAATCTTCTTGTGGTAGCCGTGACATTAATAAAGACCTTGAACAGAGACAAACCCAATATAAATAAACAAAGCAAAAGAACCGATCAAAGAAAGAGGTCAAAACCATCTATAATAAACAAGGAGATAATATTCACAAAAGATTACAAGGGAATCAGCTAATCACTACCATACCTGAAATTCGGGTCAAAATGTCAGGCATGCCATGTAAGCCAATACCACACTAAAACCAAGACTTCATCTTTTCATTATGGTATAGTGGATCTAAGGTGATAGAAATATTCTTGAGGAATGCAACCATCTCCACTGAGGTCCATAAGTGCTGTTAAATACTAGATGAGATATGATTGCCATGACAAAACAACCGACGGAATCTAGATGGAACAGCATAATTGAAATAAGACGGAATGGAAAGAGTAATAGATGCCACACCAATGTATACAAAAAAAAATCGAAATGGAATACCGGGCATTCTATAATGGAGCCTAATTGCTTTTGATGATTGTTATCTTGCTCAGGAGTTAATGATGCAATCTTAACAAAAACAGTTCTCAGAATCAAAGACAAGAAATGGAAATTCTAGCAATAATCTCTGCATCAATGACAAGTTCCTACGGCTCTAAAACCGACATAATTGAGAACTGGAATCATAGAAAGTAGTAATTCTTATTTGTAAACTGAGTTGTATCCAGTGAACAAGGGTCCAAAATCTAAACATTCAGCATCACAACCCTCCCAGAACTCAATCAATATAATAGCACACCAATGCCCCAAAGTCATTACTACACCACATCAATGGACCTCCATCCTGAGCACTATTATGGAGTGATAATCTAAAGACAGATGGTGTAATATGTGGCAACCGCAACAGAGAGGAATGACAGTTAGGAAGGGTATTTTGGCGGATGTTGAGAAGCATGGTAGATGAGGGCATTGAAGAAAAAGCTAAGAAAAAAGAACAAACATTTACGGCCCCGTAGGTAGTAATGCTGGCAAATGACTACTAGATCCATAGTACACTCAAGAATATATATTATCATGCACTAAACTAAACAAAATGCTGAGGAAGCAAATGATGTAGAATTAATATAGATGAAGTGATGTTGCTATCAAAGAAAATATTTGTACTAATTGCTATAGATTCTGGGAAGAATCTACCTTCGCCGCTTAGATAATATGGAAACTTGTTTAGAAAACCAAGTAAAGAAAGAAGAAAAATGGGAAGTACAAGAAGAAAAACAAGATGTGCTCAAACTTGAAATGTCGCCGAGGAAAGACGGTCTAACTTGCAACACACCCTATCCACATAAAAAATACAAAGTCATCTGTCCAAAGCGAAGTACAATGAGCATCCCTAAACTTTTTGGCGAGCACAATTCCATCCGAGGAAGAGTCGATAATGAGCTCATTTTGTTATATTCTGAACAGAACACTGGGTCTAAGCTACCCTGTCCATTCATTTTTAGAAAAAAAAATTGTGTTAAATAGATCAATCTCGGAAACCACTAGCACATTCAATAACTGTGAAAGGTCATATAGTAAAGGAAATAGGACACAGCTTTTAAGAGTTCAGAAGGTGAAGTACTAAAGAATATATTAATATGGATCGAGTGCAAAGTTTTAACGCTATTGTAATATTATAATTAAAAGAAACAAAAAGGAAAGAGATATAAAGAAAGAAATTCAGAAGAGACGACAGAAGAAAGATTAAGAGCAAGCGTGCCTGAATGCATACTGTGCTAAGCCACAGAGACACAACCGATTCAAAATTGGAAGCAGTAAGATCACATCAATTGATTGACCCATATAATAATTAGAGCGGTTGTAAGACCTCATAGGCCATGCACCCCAGAGATATGAAGTACCAAAGCCAGCGAGGACCCAGCCAGGAAATGCAAAATGTTGTGATCGAACAACATCATTCATCCTCCTAGAAGCAGAGTCTTCACTTGAGCCTTCCTATTCAAATCGAAGAAGAAATACCATCCTGTTGACCACTCTCTCTCTCATTCAGTAGAAGCCAAAAAACCGCATTACACAGGCCTGAGTTCCTCTTACCTTGAGTAAATACACCTATCATGCATGATTCTCTGCAACTGAGGCAAGGCCAAATAAATCAGTCCACAAGTGCAATGACTAAGAGACACAGAAAAAGAAACAGGGCAGCCCAAAGGAACTGACCACAAAGATGACGGTCCGGGCCACCTCGCCCCCAGAGCCCAATCCCATTGGCTTAAGAAATCAGTGCAGAAGAAAGAGGAGACTCGCCACCCCATGAGGCCAAATGTGACACAGCGTTGGTTTGAGGGATTCAGAACGCAAGTCCAGGACAGATGGATAGTTCGGAAACTACAAACTTCCTGGAACATCAGAGCCCCCGGAGGTTTTGGCCATGTCTCCTGCACCAAACAAGAAGACGTAATTGACCAAGGCAAAACCAGGCAATAGTACCAGAGACATTCACCGTCAAGGCAAACAAGGAGATTATGCCGAGCCAAAGCAGTAACTAGTTCACCCGACCTGAGTGCAGGCCCATTCTCATTCAGAAGAGCAATATGCGAGAACACAAATGCTTAGGACAATGTATACGGATTCCGCAATACCAGTTAATTCCCTTCCAATTCACATAATACAGTAAGCTGCCCTTATTGAAGTAGAATCATTTTCCTCAGTACACATCAACCGGTCGCGCGATAGAACAGAAACTCAGAATGATTAAAGACGTATATTATGAAATTAAAAAATAACAGTATCCTACAAGGATTGACTTAAATTATAGTCAAAGAAATGACATAATGGATAGACATAATAGATCTACTGATAATGACTAATAACCTCATATATATATTAATAATTTTTTTTATATGTCAAAAATTAATATATCAATGGAGATATAATACAATAGTAGCTTATAATAAAACATAATTCAACTTGATTAATAAAGGGTAAATGAGATATACAAAACGATTAGCCGGAATATGTATAGATATTAGGCGTCTGAATAGGTTTATGTCTAACACAATAGCATGGTGTCAGGTTGGGTATTAACCGTATATAATCCAAGAGCGATAGGCTTTGAACACGAACGACAAGAGACACAAGATTCATCAAATACGAATCGCCAACCGAACGACTTGACATTTGAACACATACTTAAAGTACAGAAAACATTGTGGGTTAACCAGTATGAAACAATGTTACCAGAAAGAATCTAGTTTATGACCTGACAACACTCATTTATGGAGCTTTGTCTAGATGTAAAATTTTTAAAACAAGGTTTAATTAAAAACCCAGAACCGCACAAAAAAATAGATTACTGAAAACATATCGGACTATAGATTCAGGTAAAACGCTTGTAACAATACAAGTATAGTATAAAAAAAATTTAAGATAAAGAATTGAATTAAATTTTTTAAAAAAGATAGATAGATGCAAAAAAAACCAAATCTTTCAAAAGATAAGGTTTAAGATATAAAAAAGTGGAATTATCTTCCTTTTTTTATAAATAAACAAATACAATAAGTACACATGTGGTGGAGGTTCATAAATATGAATATCCCGATTAATGGGTTAGGGAGTAGATGAATCAAAATAACTATCCAAAAATGTAAAAATGATCTCTTTAATTTTGAAGTTGAGAAATATCACCTGCTTGAACACATTCACAGACGCAATTTGTTTCCTCCAAAACCATATCTACTCATTTATTTAAATTCATAATCAAAATCCTATAAACAGCGATAGTATCGCTTATTAAATTTATTTATTACAATGTAACCGTAAGTTTTCTCATCAAAATAGATACTCACATTATTGAGTTTTCATTGGAAAGTGTTATTTGAAGTTAAATATTATCATACAGGATTAATAAAGATTAATTTCTCATTAAAGAATCTCTCTTATGAACCTACTGAGTAAAGCTGGTCAAAAGAACATAATTAGAGTAAGTATTCAAGATACATGGATGAAATATAAATTATACAATGTAAGTTTAATTAAAAATAAATGTAACGTAAGAATTAAGTTTTTTGTTGTCACTCAAAGAAACAATTATACTTAAATTGTACCCAGTTGTTGAAGTTTATTTAGAAACAAAACGATAAACTAAAGTAAATTTTCCATTTATTACCAAAAAAACTTGTGAAAGCTTGTCCTCAATCTTCACATTATAGGAAATTAATAAACGACAAAAGACCCTCTAACAAAAAGTACCAAAATGATCAATTCACAAAAAATGACCAAAACCAAAATCACCAATCCGAAAAAACCTATAAAACAAAATCCCAATAAAAATCGGCTTAAACCAACCACATCCCAGCCAAAGAAAGCTCAACCAAAACTCCAACAACACAAAAATGAGAGAGTTGGATTGATTTATTATCTATAGATATAGAGTGGTTGAGCTGAACTAGAAACAAACACTGGGAGAAGAACCCAAGTTATCAAAAGAAGAAAGTGGGAAGGGCAAATGAGAATCAGAAATGAGGGAGATGCCATTTATAAGAAAAAAAGTAAAAATGCATAAAATATGTATTTCTTAAAATATGTCATCTTACCAATTTCAACCACATATATCAAGGTTTTACACAAATATCTCCTATATTCCTTTGTAAACACAACTATTTATGTAATAAGTGATTTGAAAAAAATCCCCTCATTTAGTATAACAACAAATACATTTTCCTATATGAATTACGAGAAAAAAAAAAAAAAAAAATCACTCCTCTTAATTAACAACCTTTGATAGCATATACTATCCACTGGCCTTCTTAAAGCTCTATACATAAGCATGCATCATATTGGACAAAGACATGAACTTCGAAAGCCTGCGGCTGAGCTAGTATCCGGTAATATTTTAGTTGCTTTGATTTTATCATTTTTCCTTTATTTTTGGTCATCAATTTTATGTCAGCTTATTAACCGCACTTTCAATTTACCTAAAGCTTAGTTATTTGAATATGTACAATGACATCATTGAAAGATGGGAAAATATACATATAATAAGAAGAAGTCCTATTAAAGAAGGCTCTGGATATCATATAACTACCAAGAGAACTTAACATTAGTTGTGTTAGATGAATAACACGATGTATATTAAGTGTTATCTTAAAGTCTTAGTGTAGCGATAACTCTCGCATAGGTAATCTAATATATGTTTGGAACTGTGATTAAAAAATAGAATATAGAAATGATAGTTTACACTTTAGTGACGACAGCTGTGCCAAAGATCTATGAGGTTTGTTGGTAGTGTTTTGAAAATATGTTCCTGAAAAGAATATTTAAGAATAAAGATTTTTTTGTGTAATCAGAAACAAGAAATTGCTTATAAAACTGAATATATTTGAAAAAAACAGTTTTGATTGCTCAAAAAACGCCAAAAACAATGTGTGGTTGAGTTATAGAAAAAAAAGTGTTTAGAACAAATGAAAAAGAAATGAAATAAGAAACGATGTATAGGTTGGTTTTTTTTTTAATTGAATGTTTTTTCGTAACATCCTCTCGACTAAATGGAAACACAAGATATAAAAAAAAAATTCAACAAAAGATAATAATGAATTGGTGTTGGTTTTTAAAGTTGAGGTATTTTCTTAAACTAATTGATATTATAAATAATAAATAATTTGCATCACACTTGTTTTGAAAAATAAAAAATTGTGTTCATTTGAAAATTTAATGAATTAGTTTAAGTTTTTTAAATAAGAGATAACTTTGTAAACAGATTTTCCTAATATGTTATTTCAATAATGTTAATTATATGATCAAGAGAAATAATCATAAATTGGTAAATACCAAATTTGGATTATAAATATCCAATATAAGTGCGATTATACTTATAGAATAGAATGATGTCTAGTTTATCTATTTAAATGTAATAATAATAAAAAAATAAATTAACAAGTGAAATATATTTATGATAAGTTTTATAAAAAATTTGATAAGTTATTGTATAATTAATATTAGTGAATGAAAAATAAAAAACTGAAAACCAGATCAAAACAATTCCTAATTATAAACTTTATTAATTGATCAACTATTTAACTATTTATACATAATATACATATAGATTGGGGATGAAAGCCTTTGTTCTCGATTTCTCGTCATCTTCTTCTTCTGCAATATTTCTCTTCCGCCGGATCCCAGTATATTCCTTATCCCACTCCCTTGTCTCCATTATTTCTTCCAACATCGCAAAACTTTATGTCATGAGCAGGTTGATTATTTTATCTCCTTCTATGATCAAAAAGATTACTCACTACGTGAACCAAAATCGTAGATTGTGGTTGTTGTAAAGATTCCCTATAGGGTTCAATTTTTAGTTTTGAGATTTTCTGTTTTTTTATTTTTTTTTTTTCTTTATTTTTTTTGTTATTTTTTAATTTGGTTGCATTCTGACTTAATAATTTGTGTATTGTTATGTTTAATTTGGTTAGTGGAAAGCTCCTAAATATGGATTAAATAACTGAAATGCATCGCCCAAAATCGTATGCCGGAAAATCCCAATAAATATCTAAAAAATATTGAAACGGAAAACTGGACCCAAAAAAAAAAAAAATTATTCGATAATGGTTGAGTTTTTGATTGATGGTTGATTAATCGATTTTTTGAATTTGTTGATTTTATTTATCCCAACATTGTTCCCTACGAGTGATAAGAAATTTCACGTTCACAGTGAGAAGAGGATGAAAAACACCCAAAAACAACTGATTGAAAACACAAAGAAAATTGCTATTGTTTTGTATTCTGTTTATTTAGAACAGTACGAATAACACGACAACCACACCATTTTTGTTCTCTCAAAATCGAGAGCTAATTAGAAAACAGCAGAGAACACATGGGAAAACAAAAACATACTTTATCAAACTACAATTGGTGTTGTTTTGTTGTAAAAAACAGGAAACTTGTGTTGAAAAACACTAAGACAAAGACAAGCCCTGAATAGTTACTATATAATTTCCAAAATTAGTAAAATGTTAGTACCACCTTCAACTAAAATAGAGCAAAAGCGTGCCCCACGGAGCCAACGAACATAGCCATGTCGTACGTAGAAAAGTTACAATCCCCATCCTAGACTCTACCTCAATTATACTTAAAAAAAGATAGGTGCGAATTAAAAAAGCAAGTCAATCCCGACTATCATAACAGGCAGGGTGTGATTTACAAGGTTATCAACTACTTACATCATATGGTACTTATTGTCCATTTTAAAAGTGAATCAGCGCCGCACAATTTGTAGTAAGGGTTAGTGAGAACCTTCGCGTCGTCACCACCACGGTACCAGAGTCCAAAGCTGAGCAGCTAAGCAGATATCCGAAAAGAGAAAGACTGTAGAGAATTAATATGTTATTATAACGCCCCTTCGCCAATTAAGAAGGTTTAGGAATCCACCCCAGAAGCAAGCCTCACCAGTATTAATAAACGGGTTGAAATGGATCCAATATGTGAGGGCCTTTATCGAGAATAGCGAGTGAGATCTATTAGTTGGCTGAGCCTTGCCATAAAGCGTGTAGTGATGAAATATATTAAAGACCGATACGGTTAATAATATAATTGTCTATATTAACCTACTATGCAGTTCACTTGACGGCGCAGAACCTTACTTGAGTCAGGTGTGTGAATGGACACAAGAGCATCGTGGTCTTTGCTTTTAAATAAAGGCTGCTCTTGCTCAAAAGGACATGCTTCTGTACGTATCTGTCGAGACGAATCATGCGCCTGACAAAGCTTAATTCGAAAACTGTAATTATAGAGATAGAAATTTAACTTAAACAAATATTCATCGTTCGATTGAATAAATTCAGTTCAAATATTTGAGATCTTTACTAGAACCATTTGCAACCAATAACACCTCATGGATACACATAGATATGATCAACATCAAATAATGTATTCGTTTGAGACCATTGATGAGAAGTATCAGTATATAACTAACGACTGTGTATTAACTAGAATTAACGGAGTCAGGATCATACCTATCACAGTATATTCACTAAAATGATAATGATTTCCAATATATTTTGTGAGAGTAATTATCACACTACTCTACGATATAGCCACTATACATAGGGCTTAGTTATATACCTGCGATGACATCATGAGGTCGCGAGTGTGCCACTTGAGTTCATCCCTGTAAGACATGATACTTGCGATGTGATCCTCGAAGTCAAAATTTAGAACAATCTCTGAATTAACACAAGCTGACTTACGGGACAAAATTCCCTGAGTCCATAAAGAACTGGAAAATTTATGAGGTGATGCAAGGAATTCCATATCATCATAGCGTCCGTCAGATTACTGTATTGAGTGTAGGATCTGTAGCCTCTCATCTCTCAACTTGTCCCCTGGGCGGAATGAGCTAGTTCTTGAGACTACATCCATCTATTCCATGAAGTCTTTATTCGCCAAGTTGCATAGAAACTTGCTTCACATTTCTCTAGGATTGCTATTACTCAGATGAAGTGTCTCCATATTAGAAGGAAAGGATGCTGGAGAAATAACAGGAAGTTATGAACGGTGAGCTAAAATCTAGTCCGAAGCCGCTGATCAAGAGAGAAACGCCATGAAAAAACATGTCAGCAGAGCTAGAAACTTTGAGAATGCGAGGACACAAAGAACATCACAGCTAGAGCACCATAGGTATGAGCAACTGATGAGTAAAATATGTGAAGGACGGCTTTACCGAACCAACAACAATCCTGACATCGTCCCGGTGTTGGTCGACTCCCACTTCGTAACCTAAAGTCATACGATTGCCTAGCACATAGATGTCTTGAGAATGCAATGACGTCCGACTTGTTATCAAGCTGTCATTATCGAGTAAGCTGTAATCTTTAAGAAAGTAGATTAGTGTATTATATAGCGAGCATCCTGCATTAAGAATGTAAACTCCTGTAGGTCTGAACGTTGTAAGACATGATTATTAGGCATTGTTCCATCTTCCAAGTTGTATTTACTATTCTCTTGCTCAATCACTAGCAGCCTCCATTAAAATGACTGATGTTTAGATTGTTTGCATCTTATTGCACATACTTCCTTTCATAAACCTAATAAGCATATAAGGATTATTTGACTCTTTTGAAAGAAAATAAGTGGGAGAAGACTACCATGCAACACCTTATAAAACAAATTAAATGTCACTCTTAAGAATTGGCCGAGGATTAAAATCATCTATAGGCACTTAGTTGAGCACAATTATTCCTCGATCTACTTACACACAAGAAGATCTCAGAAATTTACCCATATGCAGCCGTCTACATTCAAGGCATAGGCAAGGAGAACAAGTGCTAGTATATATGATACGACAGTGGTGCTGCAAATGATAATGAACGTTGAAGGTTGCAATTGTCAAGATTTTTAAATTATCTGCTGCTATATTAATGCTTGATAATCCTATATGATATATCTAGATTGAAAGTAGCATGACCTAGTACAAAATTTACATTTATTATAGTTAAATTATAGCCGTTTATGGAAAATTGAAGTAATGTTAAAACAACATCAACAAAGAAACAGAAAATGCAAACCACGTGAAAATAAATAAATAAATAAATAAAGAAACAGAGAAAATCTCTACTGGCATATAAGAGTTTTAATGAAGAAAAGATGAAGATTATTAACTAATTAAGTGAAGATGGAGAGGTGTAGGAAAAGTTAAAAGGCTTTTAAACAAACAAATTAAAGATGTTCCTCAATGTGTGGAGGCATGTACTGAAGCACTTTTTCTGCTCATCTTTACTTTTCCTCTGGCTTAATTACTTTCCAGACCCTGTTTACTTAAGTCAAGCTTCAAGTTAATTACAGGAGAATCAAACCAATGTGATTTTATTCCGTCGTGATTTCTTTCTCTCCTTTATCTTTATTTCTTTTATCCCAAACCCTACTAAAAGTCCTTAAATTATTTCAACTTTAAATCTATACTATCATGGATCCCACGATATTAATGAATTAGATTGATATACTTCATCCGTGTTACAAGGTCCTTAATGTAGGTGAGATTCCATTGTTTTGAACCTTGCATCATGCCTTTCTTTGAGGATGCCACTGTAGCAAGTCGGTTCCATCTAGGAAGAATAAAACAACAGAAAATCACTCTTCTAAGAGAAGAAAGACTAGCTAGGATATATAGGAATATTTTTTCCTCGAATAATGGATTGAGGCTTAATTAATTAAAAGCATTTTAGAATTAAAAACAATTAATTGATATTAGCTCAAGTTCAATGTCAAATTTTAATTTCATTGCTTTGATTCTTGTTTAAAAAATCACTTCAACAGTGAAATCCATCATAGTTACCTGGAGGGTTAGAACATGCATGGTCTGGAAACACATGGGCGGCATGAAGTTGCTGCCAGCAGACACACTTGAACAAGAATAAAACAGAAAAGATCTTAAAAGAATCTCTCACCAACCCCAATAGACTAAAAAAAATCTAAAAAAACAAACATATCAAATTGGAATAAAAGTAAACTGGAAGGACCAAAGAAACTGGGGTCCCACTAAATTTTGTCTGAGATACTGATCAAAAAATTTATGTCAAAAACTACCCTATGAGTCAGTGTCAGTCATGACCTCCTCAAGCTGGGGAAGCCACTTTTTGTTTCTTTTTCATTCAGTTTTGCCATTAACTGCAAAAACGAATATTGTGCTCTTGGTAGCCAATGATCATGTTAGTTTGTCACAACAACTTATGAAGTGAAAGGTTGGAACTACAAAAAGTTGGGGTGTAAAGTTAGGTTTGTCTACCCCATAAGATAGAAAAGAAGGATTAAAGAGTACCCAGCTCACAAGAACCATCCAAATAAAACAGTATTGTTAGGCATAGTGGGAAGTTTCATGGAGGAATAGTGGGAATTGGGAAAGGGCTAGTGCCAGGCACCCTGTTTATTAAAACTTGAGTGCAACCCTTGGGAGTTGTTGAGGGGTAAAAGAGAGAGTGTCAGACAACAAAATCTATTTGATTAAAGGTCCAACTGCCTTGGAAGTATCTCATGCCCCGTTGTGCAATACTAGTGAGTGGCTTTAGGTCGAGGCACTTAGAAAAATTTGAAGCCAAGATTAAAGAACATGCAGAATATATACAAGTAGGCAGGCCTAAGATAGTGTAAGCTTTTTATTTATTGAGTTTGAGAGGTGGGGCTTAAACCCTTAAAACAAACCGTCCAATTTTTCTTTTCCTTTTGTTTGGAGTACATCTCTCACCACACTTTATGGAATTTTTTCCACTGTTAGAGTACCCTCATATCCTCCGCTGAGTCCGCTCCTACAACCTTAAATACCACCCCTTCAAATGGAGAGTTTATTCATAGGTTGAAGACCACAGTTGAATAAGTGGTCTAGCTAGCTACCCTCTCTTCTCTCCCTTTCTTGCTCTCTTTCTCTGATATTAATTGCTGAATTTGCCATCTCTCTTCTCCATGGCAAACACTAGGTTCTTGGGTGCTTGTGCTGTTCTTCTTGTTTTGTTATTATGTCATGAATTTTCTTGTGTTAAAGGAAGGCATTTGAGGTCTGCGATGTGCAAAAAATGCTCAAGGCATCGCCAGACCAGTCTGCGAGCGACCGAGGCGGGTGAGGCCCCTAGTGGTCTGCCACAAATGCGCACAAGCAAGATGGAACACATTGAAGACTTTCGACCCACCTCACCAGGACACAGCCCTGGTGTAGGCCATTCTATTCATAATTGAACTTCCCAAATCCAAGTCCTTGTAATTATATTTGTTGCGTGGCCGCACCACGAAACATGGCATAGTCATTGCTCAAGGCAATGCTGTATGATTTGTTTTCCTTCATTGATGTATATAAATGTTTGCTTGTGATCATGAATTCTTCTCTCTGCAGCCTCTTTATTTCTACAGTTTACGTGCCCTTCTCCATATCTAAATACAAACAAAACAAGGAAATCGAACAAAATTAAACTGAATAGGACAAGTTTTCTCAGTGCCTTGCTAAGTTTTGAATCAATAATAAAGGATAAATGTTCCTTGAATATATGCATCTGTGTCCTCGAAATGTGCCCAAAGAATTGAAAAGAAAAATGATGCCATGTTCCAATGGATTGAAGGCTTTGCTTCTAGGCAAAAGCATTAATAATATATGGTTTTTTTTTTTTTTTTGGCAAGATAGGAGAAATTTATATATGCAGAGTCTTGTTGGAGACACAGGGAATCCTATCCAAAAAAGTGGGCAAATGGAAAGAGGTTTGAGTTACTTGAATGCTATAATGTGCAGAATCAAATCTTTCTGATCTTAGTCTAACATGGCCTGATATTGACACTGTCAACTTGTCTCAGAGTCCCAAGTCATAACTGAATCTTTTCCGTATGCCCACATTCATATAGAGGGGGAGAATGTCTTTGTACCTTTAGGCGCCATGCATATTCGCTTCACATGCAAAGTTATGGACGTGCTTTCTTCTTTTTGTTGGCTATTTAGTTACCTACACAATTGACTTTCACATACAAAGTTACTAACAAGCAAATATGCATGCATGCATTCCCTCGGGTGAACTTCAAACCTTTTGTTAACCTAAGCTTTGTATTGCTTTAAACCATTGATTTGACCTAAAAAAAAAAACACTCAAAAGCTTTAAGTGATGGGTAAATAATAAATACCATCCTAATATTGGGCACGAACTATACAATAATATATTATCCCTGTGCAGTCATGCTTGTAAAGCATAGAAAAGTTATTAATGTTTCTTAGCCCCCTGTGCATGTATTGTGGGTCTATTAATACCTAGCAGTTTAAACTTTAGGTCAAAAATTATCAGATTTCTAGTTAACTAGATATCGAGAGCTTAGCCTCTTAGATCGATTTGTATTCATGGCTAGATGAGGAAAATACAAATCAGGAAAAGTGTGTGTTCATGCACACATCTAAAAATAATAACAAAATAAGATCCTCTAAAAAAATTCTTAATTTGAAGATAGTACTTAAATGATCGAAAGTAGTATTTATATCATTCAAAAGGTACTTCTATAACTACGGGAAAGTTTGTAAAATTTTAGTTATTTTTAAATAAATGTATTAAATTTAGATTTTTCAAATTTAGATTCTTATTTTATTTTGTGATATTGTTAAGGGCGTAGACAAAAATATAGTTTCCCATCTAAATTAGCACAAGCCTACAGGCAAAATTATTGTGCATTCTTTAGAATTCCAACTTGCTTACCACATGAACACACAAAGAGCCATTGTTGGATCTAATTAAGAATCCTGAAAGAGCCATCAGTCCTTGGCTGATATAGCGGCTGTTGCCAGCTTCAAAAGGGTGCACCCCCGACTCCTATGTTGATTCCCATGTACTTTAAAAATTGCACCGATTTAAATAACAAAAGAGAAAAGGGTTTGGGGAAAAAAAGAAAAGAGAAAAGGCCCCCAGAAAAAAAATATATAAAATTAAAAAATTAAAAATTTTAGAAAAAATAATGACCGTACTAATATATATACTATTCCATCACAGTGATCTATGGAATCTCGAATCTGTAATGCATGGACAGAACTAAGAATCCAAAAAACCTGCAGTGGTTGATAGTCATTTGGCCCCACGTGCACTAGACATGGTGGTAGTTAAGTTAGTTTAAACTTTAAACTTAAGGCAAGATCAAGAAAATCGGAGCCCACGTTGATGCTTTTTTTTGGATTTATTTATCAAAAACAAAGATACGTTCTTAAGTTTATCCCCCATCCCAGCTCAAAGTGTTTTCTTAGGTTTCTCTAAATGCCAATTTTTTTCTACTTTGGTGGTTTGGCTGCACATGGAGACAACCCCTCGTGGGCTCACTTATAAAATTATGCAAGTTGAAGCATGCGCTTACCAGCGAATGATCTGTGTCGATCTTAATAAGAAACTAAAAGAATAGCCGTTCGTATGTATATTAAATTTTTTAAATTGGCTGATCACTTTCCAAGATTCGTTGCAAGAGAAGTTTGGATCCATAGTGATGAAATGGCCTATTAGTATTAATCAAATAGTCACTTAATATATTTCAGTTGCTTTGACTATGAATTTACAGTTTTGTAACCGTGGCTGGTAAGGTGTTGCTGGTTGCACTCATGTGTCTTTCTGTTACAGTTGTTTCCATGGTGCTTGCCTCCAAGGATCAGAGTCATATTAGCTGGACTGAGCTGGTCCGGGTAGATGGTTCCATCCACTTTACATTTTCAGCAATATAGAAAACACTTAGTCAGGACAATGAGTTACTTGTATGCTGACTGTTGACAATTTCGTGCCAATATTTTCTAGCTTGGGAAACCTTTTAGAATATGACTTATTCTTCACTAAAGATCCAAAGTTGTTGTTAACTTAACCGAAAAGTCACAATTAAGTTTTAAAAATGTTTGTTTAGTAGCAAGTTAGGTGATTAAAGAGGTTAAAATGGATTAGTGTATTTTCTATGAATTAAAAATGCTTAAATTAATACTTTAGGAAAATAGGAGACGCTTGAACGGTAGAAACAACGCTTAAACATTGGAACCACTCAAACACTTATATGACGCTTAAGCGTTTAAGGCCCTTAAGTGGTAAGTAAGATGCTAAAGCAATAAATAAGTGCACTCGAGGTGTTTGAGCAATGGGTAAGTGTACTAGAAAAATCATCCCAAATCTATCAAAATATGATAGATTTATTTTTTGGAAATTCACAGTGTATTCTTTTTGAAAAATTCAAAATACCAATCCCATAAACCTATAAGCCTATATAAACCTTCATTAACCCAATTTAGGATTGGACACTCAATAAGAGGTTAGTCTAACTTGCCCTACCTATTCCCAATTTCTCAAGAAAGATTCAATACTTGAATCTTGGAGTGTTAAAAGACCTGCATCCCTTCAACGAAGCTAAGAAGAATTCACTAAAGCAATAAAAAAATTTTTTTATCACAAGCGTAGATCAAATTGTGGGTTCTAAAATGTCAATTTTAGGGATAACCAACCAGGTAATTCTATAAGACTTAATCTCAATAATGGATTTTAAATTAGAGGTCTTAAACCCCATGTTTGTTTTATGTCCATAATTAGTGTGAAGATTTTTCACGTAAAAATTCCTATGTCCCTTACTTATATGTTTGATATTTGATTATTTTATTTATCCTTGATATCTCCTATTCTAATAGTCTATTTGTTCATACATCTATTCACCCCCTTTTGGTGTTACTCTAACAGACAACGGTTTTTCACACTCGTTGGCCATCGTTTATTACTATGAAACTGAGGATGCAAGAACTGATGATATAAGGTCCACAGGACCTGGTCACAGCCAAGGTGTTGGCCATGTAGGACTTCAAAATTAGTGGGATATTTAATCATGTTATGAATAAGATGTGTTTGATTTGGATGTCCTTGTGTAAAAATGTTGTTTCAAGTTTATGTTCGCCACTCCTTGAATCCCATTTATCCAGCTGCCTAGCTAGGTAGTTATATGTAAGCTTTGAATGAATCAGTTTTTTCAGTCTCTCTAATCATGTGGACAACTGCTATATACATATCATAAAGGTTAAGGTAATAACTGTAGTTAATGTATGGCATTTTTCACATTATAGTTCAGCTGATTTGCTTTTCACAGACTTGGGTTCCAGGCAGCTCCTAGAACTCGGAGATCTCCTCTCTGGCAGATTGTCACAAGAGCTTTCTCACTCTCTAGTCCTAACAGAAAAGGAAAATGGCAGAATCGACTAATGTTGTTTGGGCTGCAACTGGCTCTGGGATTTGCTGGCTTGGCCCATTGCTTTGAGGCACAAGACAAGTTAAAAACATTTGGCATGGCAACCTTGGAGAATTGGTCTTCTAATACTTCATGATCACTAGTGGGCAGTTTCTTTTAATGGGCTTTCCTCAATTTTTGCTAATAAGATGGCCGGGGGGCTTCTTCAACTCCACTCCTGATTCCTCGTCCTTGGAAAGTGGACTATGAAGCGAAAAGAGTTAATGTGAGTGGTCTGTAGTTTCTCAGAGCTAGCTTTGTTGCCCACATCATGAATACGAGTCTATCATCCCATTCTAAAAAGACTCAATAAACCATTTGCTTGTTTCCCAAGCCAAAGTCACCCATCAACCCCTGTATTGTCTCAAACAAAAATGAAAGGTAAAGAAAAAAGCAGTTAATGATTGATGATTTTGAGTCGCCAACTTGGGACCATGAGCCAAGTGTCAAGCTCTGATGTTCAATTCAACCCCAAGGGCAAAGCCCGTACCCATCTACTCAAGAGAAAGCGTGCAATGTAACATGAATAGAGGTCCCCCATGTCTCAACATCTATAAAAGATTTATAGGACAACTGTACCACACAGGCAACCATTGAAATCAACACCCCAACAAAATTACCCAATCAACCAAATTTATGGACCCTTTCGTGGAAAATTACACCTCAATTTGAGGACCCAAATGAGTGCCTTTTTTCCCTTTCTGAAAGTAATTTTACATTTGCCACAAAAGTGCATCTTTAAACTCTGTTTCCATCAATGGGTAAGAGGGGTCAGGAAAATGATACAAAGCTACACGCCTACATGAATTATAAATATGGAAGTTGCATATCGCTATCATAGTATTACTAAGCCATAAATTATTGAAGATTCTAAGATCATATCGGATCATCAAGGCACATCAAAGGTATCAACCAAGTGAGGTTTTTCTAATGGATCAACATCATTGCACTAAACGCACAAATTCTTTTACGTATCTTTACTAGAAAAAAGAGATGGTTGCCCAATGAGCTAAAGCCCACAGAATACACATGTAAGCACCATTGTGGAAAAAAAAAAAGAGAGACTGAGACTGAACAAGAACACCGGCTACTAGATTTTCTCACACATTACATGTTTGAAAACATCAACACAAGTCCTTAAAGAAGAGGAGGGATTATTTTCTGGAGAGCAGTCTTGAGGTCTGGTTCACTTGTATTCCAAAATCATGTTGTTCTCGGGAGCCAATCCAACACAAGCCCTTAGTATGTTCTCGAGCATTGCCCGCTGCTTCGCCAGTGCGTTCACCACTGGAGTGCCTGGTGGAACCTGTTTTTAATACACCAACAAAACGTTACAACATCATAATGCTATCAACTAACTCTACATTCCTCGCATATTCCAAACAAGAAGGTAAAACTTTGATGTCAAAAGTCCTGATTCATGTGAAGTCATTCACATTCCTATGATGGCAGCAACACCCCATGTGATGGTCACAGAGGTCACAACAAGCACTGTGGTCCCTTTCCACACTAGTAGCCAAATGTGTGGTTCTTATCAAGTCCAAATCAACGATTAAAGGGGAGAATAGAATATGGGGAACCCACCAAGTTTAAAGCTTTGAAATGCATGTAGAGAGACTTACCAGAGGGGCCTTGGTGAGGTAACTGAGGATGGTGGCAACTGGGTGGAAGGAATGAAACTTGTCCTGCAAAATTGAACATCCTTTGAATCATTCCATGTGATGGTAAAAACCAAAGCAAGAGGGTCCCATAAGGATGCAGAAGAAAACAGACCTCTCCTTCGGCTTTGAGCTGGATGCGGGTGCTGAGCTCAGCAAGAAGGACCAAATCCAAGATGATGGGAGCAGCTAAGAGTGAGTCCTCGCAGGTGTTGTGCAGCACAATGGTGCTCTTCCCACCCATGAATATCTCAGAAGTGTACTCATCCATGGCTCTCTTGCTATCTCCAACATATGGCACATACTGCAATATCAACAACACCGTATAATGTTAGCCAGTGAGAATGAACGAGTCCAAACCAGCATCTGAATTGTAATACATACAAACAAAAGGAGGGTTCTGTGATATACCTTGATGACCACCACATGGTCAGGGTGCTCCCCAGGCTCATACAGGATAGCGTTGCTGGCAACCATGTCGTCGACAACATTGCTCTTGGAGATCTCCTTGGAGCGGAAGGTTTGAGGAGCAGACAGATTCATGCCATCGTTGTTTCCCAGATGGTTATAGCTCACAATGGATGTTGGCTGTCACCACCATCATTCATCTTTCAATATCATTATTCATACATAATCCTATACATGTATACTTATTTACTTTAAAATTCTAAATTTCAACAGAGGAAATGCTAAAAATGATATACCTTGATGCCTGCCCCAACAAGGAAATCCACCAATACAGATTTCATCTTGGTTTGACCACTCTTAAAATCATCCCCACCAATCAAACTGTTCCTCTTAATAGCCAAATCAATCAGCCCTGAAGACATACAAAGATTGACAACAAAAACATGAGTGAGATTAGACGCCCCCTCTGATGAATTCATAACCTTCACATAGAAAAGGAAAATTTCAAATTAAGAACCTGGAACAAAAGTGTTCTGTGGGCTTCCATTGATAAAGGGAACATTTTCCATGACACAAGCCAAAGCATACAAGGTGGAAGGAGAGATCTCAGGCTCATTCCTATCCAGAGAAGCCAAGAGATTTTCTATGGTGTCATTCAGTCCCACAATCAAATTACTGTATCGCTCTGTGTTGGCAGTCCACAGCACCACCACCTTATCCACCTTGGTTGCCTCCTTAAACTCCCTAATCATACATACAAAATCAGAAAAGAAGAAAAGCCCATTCCATTTTTAAGATTCATGTTTAAGAAATTGAAGATTACGACTACCTAATATCTTTAATGATCTGCTGGACCTGCTCTTTCTTGGTGCCTTTGATGACGTTGTTGGCACGAGAGCATTGGTTGGCAGCAATGAAATCAGGGTCATAGATTCCAGGGAGTGGGACCATGGACTCCATGTAGGGCCTCAACTGCTTCTGCAGATCAATGTCCAGGACCTTAGCCCTGGCCATTGCATCTGCCAGGTTCATGTCACTGATGTCCCATCCCCCAAAAACAATGTCATCTGGGTTCACCTGATCATTATAATATAAATTATATCATACTATAAATAAATCAAATAATGCTTTCCACACATGCAAATATTTTCAATGAAATTGAGTTACTAACTTACCATAGGGAGGAGGCTCTTGAATGGAGCGTAAATCTCCTCTCCATTGTAGGACCCAACTCGGATGGTCGATGCCTGAGTCAGCGAGCCAAAGTAATTGGCTGGTTGCACCTTGTCCTTGGTTGCCCATGAAATTCCCCTGATAAAATGCATGACCCACTTCTCAAAATTAAAAATCATTTTTAAAAAAATCAACAAATCTCACCAACCAAACAGTTTTTTTTAAAAAAAAATAAGTATGGAGCAAAGCAGGGCAAGAACGAAGAAACTCACTCCCGATTGGCAATTACACCACCCGTGAGAGATGAGCCGTTGTTTCCTCCCCAACCCACAAGCATAACCCTAGTCAAAAACAGAAATCAATTCGGAAACATGGGAAAATCAAAAAGGAAAATTGGAAAGAAACACAGTTGTTAAGATGCCAACCCTAGCTTGGGGACATGGGCATCGGTCCTGAATTCATATTTGACGGTCTTGGGCTTGACAACCCATTGGTAGGTGCCATTCCTGTTCTCATGAACAAGCTCGGTGGTCTCATAGTCGTACACGGAATGAATCTCATTCTCTGTGTACTTGACATTAGGACTCTCAACCTTAAAGCTTTCGATGAAACATTTTTTTTCTATTCTCCGGGAAAAAATGTGAACCAAACAATAGATTTCCTGGAAAGTGAGAGAGAAAAACAAGAAGAGAAAGCTTCTTCTCTCCCTCTGGCGCTCTAGACGTTGCTGGTTGTGTGCTCCTTCACTCGGCCACAAGCCATCTTATATATGGATAAAAATGTGGGGTAGCGGCACGCGTGTCGGGCGGTAAATGGTGGGCAACCTTCGGTTGAAGGTCTTGGCCATGTAACCGCTCGTACGGGTGACACGAGCGAGGTGAGTGGGACGTGTGTAGGGGACGATGTAGCCCGGCCTTTACGCGTGGCGTGATCCTGTGGACCCTGATCATGACTTTTCTTGGGGAATGTGGGGTATTTGATTTTTGAGAAGGTGCTCGAACGGTAACGGTGACTCGTGAAATAACAGCTTCAATCATAAAGTGGAAACCTCTCCATAGTCCAAGTAGAAACATGCTGATATGACGACATGGGTTTAACCCTTTCCATTCCGTTTCTCTCGCCCGGTCCCACCATTCCTTTTTTGTTTTTTCCTTTTTTCTTTTTTCTATTTCTCTTTAAAATTTATATGAAAATTTTTCTACTTTTAATGGAAAGATATTATCTTTGTTTACTTTTATTTTAGTAATATTTTTAGTACAAATAGTATCTTAACGACCATTTTAAGAATTGAAGTGGTTGGTTATAAAGAAAGACTATAATTCCTTAAGGTTTTTTTTTTTTTTGTCACACAACACAAGAGGAAACTTTCCTATACTTCTACCATTCATTCTTATTTATTAAAATCTTATTATTATACATGTAGGTAATTTTTTGTATATGTCCAAAATATAATATAAATTAAAATATTAATTCTCGTTCAAAAACCTAGATTTCATCATACTCATCTAATGTTTCAATGTTTAGTACCTTAAACTTTTGTATTACAAAAATTAAGAATTTATTTGAAAATTTGTTCTTAAAGATAGATATTTGTTGCTTAGAACAAAACTTTTGTTTTGTAAGAATACATTTAAGTTATTTTTAATTATTTTTATAGAATATTTTGAACAACATTTAGAAAAATGAATAAGACTTTATATATATTCTTTCAAGTCAAGAAAATTATCTTTTATATTGGATTCCTCAAATAAAATTTTATTTCTAGAAATAATTAAGAATTGTTTCTAAAAACTATTTTTTTTTAAATTATTGTAAAAAACATTTTCTACTTTAAACATTTGGTAAACTTTTTAAAAATTGCTTTTAAAAGTTATGATAATTATTTTTAGACAATTACTTTATAATCATTTTTTATTGTATAATGCGTTACCTATCAAAATGTTTTTTTATTTATATCCAAACATTAATATTGTATTTGAATTTTTTTTTATTAAAAAAAAGCCAATTTCCCTTTAAATTAATTATTTTTCCCCAAGATAAATCATTATTATGAAAAAAAAAATCAAAAGTTCTAACCACAATTAAGGAAAAAAAAACCCTCTAAGTGCAGATCTTATCAGAAAAAGAAAGACAGGTAACACCTCTTTCCTTTAAATTCCCATTTAAGGTTTTTCAATCATTTTCATTTTCCTTATTACAATTAAAGCTCTTCTTCAATCATACACCAACACAATCCCACTAGTAGATTATTTAATAACAATTTTTCTCAATTGTCTTATCCTTTCTATACTATATCATTGAATAAATTTGGGTAATTAAGTCATCAAGTAAGGCACTTATTTAGTTGTAATTAAAATCTCAAAATTTGATGATAATATTCTCCTTAGGTCCCACTAAGATATCGAAATGATTTGATTAATTACAACATATTAAATATACAATTCAATCTCATTATTTTATGTCTAATTTTCATCTCATTCTTTATTTAATAAATTGATTTTTTTATATGTATATATATATTGATTTCATTTAGTCGTATATTCATAGATGGATCTAAATTTTACTAAGATTACAAATTTGGTAAATACAAAAACGATTGTCTAGAATTTTCCATCTCCTTCCACTGGAAAGTAGAAAAGGCAAAATATTCACGTGATAAAGACAAAAAAGGAAAAGGTAAAAAGTCGGATGTGGGATTTCCAATTTTCCACACTTGATAGCCACAATCAATCCATTCCACTTAGCAACTAAAAACATTTTAACCATCAAAACTGTCCACCCAATAACCAATTTCATGTGTCAACTTCATAATTCATGTAAAGAAAAAGACAAAGTTGATGGGAGCTGTAAGAGACTTGAAGAGTTCATAGATTGAATGGCATGCATCCACTGTAAAACGTCAGAATCAAGTGAAGTTCAAGGGACAAAGACAAAGCAATCGAGAACCAACGACCACGAGATGGTTTGTGGTGATGTGAAGAGCATGGAGGTGAGTGGCCATCCTCCGCCAGAATGTTCACGGAAACCTGCAGCGGCTGCCATGTTAGTGCCGACCCCACCAGCTTTGAAGTTACAGAACTACCATTTTTGAATGGCATAACTATTCTCGAAGATGGAGAGGTGTTCCACTCTCATTTTTCTTTCATAGTATATTATATAAGTACTATATACACTCTGCATGTGGTCCTCCACCTTAGTATCACTTTCGTCTCAGTAATCACACTGCCCATCGTGGCTAACGGGAGAGAGGCGGGGGTGGTGGGGCGGCATCATCACATAATGCATATGGTAGTGCAATTATTTAATCCTTACTATTTCAATATGCCCACATCATTGTAAAAATGTGTTGGATAGAGATTGTAGGTCCATTGCCTAATAATTTAAGTGTTCTTTATGGGTACTTATGGAAAAGTTTATGGGCAAAATTAATCAAAATAGTGAAGTGACTAGTGAAAGAGAAGTATTATGGCATGTGTTTGAGTGGGATAAATTGCTTTAAATAACCAAACCAAGTGAAGAAGAATCTTCATACCCTCTACTCTTCTTGATTTGAAATTCAATTTTGGCCTTATTCCATAAGGACAAAGATGAAGATAAGACGGGTGTCCTAATGGGATCTCATTTAAATGCCAATTTCTAAAGAAAGCCTACAACTTTGTGTGGCATTAGAGAAAAGTATGTACAAATGGGGTCCATCACAAGAAATGATAGCTAAAGCCAAAAATAAAATAAAATAAAAATAAAAAGTAAAAGTAAATTAATGCAATATTCCACAGAAGAAAATTAAATGCAAGGGGTGGGTTGGAAAATTGAATTTTCGTATGTTTTTGAAAAGCCCACTGCACTTTTCCTCCCATGTGATTTGCTCATCTCTCCCTTCACTTTTCATTCATGAACGAGTAGTGGTGTAACTTCACTGTCTCTGGATGATTGACAAAAATTGGGTTTTTTTCTTGCCCGTCAAAAAAGGGAAATGGGATCTTCTTTTCTATTTATTTTTTCCTTTTCTTTTGGCCTTTTCTTCTTTCATGAAAGTAAGTTACTTTCTGACCATATAGTAAATACTTGGATGCTTCTGGTGTTCTGGATTATGTTTTCCGGATCTGGGGCAACACATGACTCATGTGGGTAGTGACTAGTGTGATTCAAAATCACTTGCTGCTTGTGAACTTGTGAAACACATTTTGAAGTTTGTGAACTCAATTATTGTAGGGCTCTTTGAAGACTTGCCACTCGTTGGTCTTTGCTTCTGCATCCAAAATTTACTGGGAGCTAGCTATGAATCTTTGTAGAATTTGTAGTAACTGTAATCTAATTAACCCTGATATTTTTTTCTTTTAGTGATTCAAGACAAGTTCTTGAGTCCAGATTTCCCTTATACCCAGATTTCCTTGATGTGACTTAGGAAAATTCAGTGTCAAGTGTCGATGAATGGTTTAGTAGGTTGAAGGGGACAATTTGGCGGGCTGCTTTCATGTTTAAATAGAAGCATACATGTTTAATTCCACAAGGAAGTTTGGTTTACATCGTTTTAGAATGGAACTGCTTTCACAGTGATGCTTCTTGTTATTAAATGTCGAGCAAAAGCAGAATTCTCTTTCTTTTTTGTGAGAAGTAGAATGGAACTTGCTTTCTGTGAGAAGTTGATGGGACTTGCTGCTTTTTCCCCAGAAGTTGAATGAGATGTATGGACTATTCTGATCCACAGTACTTGACAGTGGAAATGGGCTGCTGCAAGAATTCATTCTTGTAGATGTTCCCAGACACATCTCAAATATTTTTAGCACTTTGATTTCTTCCAGCTTTCCTGAAAATTTTCAGTAAAAGAGGTGAGTCCTAGCCCACCTGCTAATTGGTATATATTCATCTCCATATCTAGTCTTACTGCTAAGATTATGCTTATAGATGATGAAATACTCTTAACGGTGATTTGAGTCTAAAACCCGGGGCGGTACATTTTAGCCAGAATTGTTTGATCCTGCTAGGGGTTGAGGGCATGGTCCATGAATACTAGCCAAAAGAAGAGGCATTAATTGGAACCAGAACCACCCTAAAGTCTAGAGCCACTCTTTATTAGAGGCATGACATTAGCCCTTGATGCTCAAAGTTGAGGCCTTAATTTCAACTTTCCCTTCTCAAGAAAATGTTGTTTGACCCCATGGTTCTAAATAACCATGAAAATAAACTACATAACCAACCCTTTCCACCTTCTTTTCCATGCTTTGGCCTGTATCATAATGGAGCTGAAGCTTTAGAAGTACCATGTGATCCATGTTTGAGTGAGTTCTCTTCCACTGAGGCTGCTTTCTTTTTCTTCTCTTTTCTTTTCACGGTCATGAAGCCTAGTAGTTGAAAGGAAAACGCCCACGAAATTTCCTAATGGGAAAGCAGATAGTCCTGATTGATCATGAGGCAGTGGTCAGAGTCCCATTTCTTAACATTGTAGTGTGCCCTAAAAGAGTCTCAAAAAACCGAAATTAAGGTCTAGAGAAATTAAAATGAATACTCCATCTCCTTCCATCTGTACTAGCAAAAAATCTATGGCAGTCAACATCAGTATCTGTGCAGTGTCCTCTGAGCAAGTCCTCAAAAAGGCATTCATATACAAAATTCAATACCAGGAGGCACAAGCCTGGTATTGCAGCTAAGATGTTGTACAAATCAAATTGTTATAAAGTTGAAAAACAATTCCTCTTAGTTAGTGTCCGGTTGATAGTGCTTCTAAAAAGTACTTCTAACATCAAAAGTAATTTTGAAGAAAAATCTAAGTGTATGGCAAAATTTAAAAACACTTTTAAAAAATTCAAAAATCACTTACAATGTTTTTTGAAGTTGACACTTTGAACAGAAAATCTGAAGAATGCACTCTTACTCTAGCCTCTCTTTAACTTTCAATTTACAAGTCAAGCATCAGCGGAAAGGAAATGAAATGTTCTTCTGGGACTGGGTTGTAGTTTTTGGTGAATCTGCATAAAGGCCAAAACCCCATTACTTTATTTGAATCTTCAGGACTATTTCCTAAAGTTTAATGTTTTAAAATCAATCGGGTTTCAAAGTAAAAGAACATGCAACATATAAAAAGATCAAGGGAACATGATAAACAAAAAAAAATGTGTACTTTTTAAATTAATTTTTGAGACAAAATTCAAAATTAAGGGATTTTTTTTTCTCTTTTCATAACCTAGAAATTATTATTTTTTATTTTTCAAAGGAATGGTAAGAGTTCTAATATAATGTAAGCATCTCATGTTACATGTACTGGGTTTGAAAAACACAAGTCGGATATTGTCATTTTAGGGTTGAAACCTTCAATGATTTCTAATCATTTTGGACTCATGTGCATCAGTGCATCACAGACAAAAGCTAGTTGGGCTTTGCCAGCCCATTTAGTTAGCATAAACAGGTGAGTGGTGACTATCCCCAGGCCCAAGTATCAGAGAGAGACTCTATGCTTAATCTGGGCTGGCCCACCACTAATTTCAGATATAGGCTAATTATTGACTAATTTTATTTAGAGAAAATAGTTTTTAAGCAAGGAAGTATGTCATTTAATTACCTAAATAAATTAGTTAAAACTTGATTACTTTAGATCATGTTTAAAAAATAGTGACACAATTTCTTAATTTTAACAAGCAATACCATGCTTTCTTAATCAAACAAGATCACAAGTATTAATCATTATCGCATTAAGGTATGGCCGGCCATCACAAACAAACAGGCCAAATCTGTACAAAAATCTGTCCAAATATTTATCAAATTAATTGAAAGAACCACATGGGACAAACAGAAACCTCCTTTTCTGCAATATCATTATTCTTGGCATCCAAAACCTTATCATTAATGTAATCCACTTATGAAGCCGATATTAGAAATGAGACATGGTGGTCGACAGGCTCACATGCAGACAACAGAAAAAACAACAGTGAGAGACAACTCAACAAGACACTAGAACGATTACTTCACATATTCCAAAAGTGTGTTCAATGTTGTTCTTCCTAAACCTTAGAAAAAAAATATATCAAATAATAAAAAAAGAAAGGTATAGATGTGAGTATATATGTTGTACCAGAATTCAACTCTTCCCTGCAGGTCTCTCTCTCAGTGATGGTGATTTGCTGCAAATGCATTCAAGCATAGGAAAAGTGGGGCCATGGCTTCACCAAATAGGGTCCAAGGGAAAGGGGTTTAGGGTTAGAACAGTTGCATGGGCAATGCAAGAAGGGAAGAGCAATAACATGAACTTGTATGAAGTCCTATGTATTAGAAGTGATGTGGGGGTTGATGAGATAAAGAAGGCATACAGGAGAATGGCTCTTCAGTGCCACCCTGATGTTTGTCTTGATCCCACCACAAAGCAAGAGTCCACCAGAAGGTTCATGGAGGTCAGGAAGGCTTATGAGATGCTTTCGGATCCGATTTTGCGAAACATGTATGATTTTGAGATGGGTCTGGTTGGATCGGTTTGTGGGGAGGAGAGGAGGCTGAGTTTCAACAAGAAAGTGTGGGAAGATCAGCTCCGGGGACTTGCCAGGAGGGCCTGCAGAAGAGGAAAGGAGAGAAAAAAAAAGGATACAATGTAGAATAAATCTCATTTATTCTTCTCCTTTTTTTTTTTCATTTGCTTTTTTTTTATTAATTTAAAAATAAGAGAAATATGTATACTATGTTTGGTTACAGAAAATATTAAGAAAAGAAAAAAAATATTGAGGAAAATGATTTTCTCATATTTGATTTTCTTATAAAAAAATATGAAAGAAAGTTAAATATAATTAAAATTATTAAGAGATTTATATATTTTTAAATTATTTAATCTTTATATAGAAGGGTTAAATAAATAAATAAATAATTTGAAATAATATCTAAAAATAATTTATTTATTTTAAATTTATTTTTTATTTTCTTTCATTTTCTATTTCTTTTTACTTTTCTCTTTATTTTCTTTTCCTTACATTTTCCCTCAAACTTCCCTAGAACCAAACATAAAAATAATAAAATTTCAAATTCCTCCTAATTTAAAATAAAATCTCAAACTTGACCAAACTTTTGAGTACACCTTCCCAAACCTGTTTTATTAGGGTCACACAAGGTGGAGAGGGTTCACAAAATATCCGCCTAGTCATCCCTAATTATAGGATTACGGTGTTTGGGCAAATAAATTGGGCCTGGATGGTCCGACCCAATAACTGGGTACAGTGCTCTGGGCTAGACTCAGTCGGTATAATTTTTCAATTTAGGCTGAGTTGGGGTTGATCTCAAGGCACCCCAATTGGCACCCATACATCAAACTATTTGGAGAAAAAAAAAATAACAAAAAGGAAAAAAAGAATCAACTAAGTCATCAACCCAAAATTCAACATAGAGATCCTGAAATTGATGCATAAAATCGTTGATACCCACCTTTGTATTGTAGTGAATTAACTTCCTTTTCTTGAGAATAATTGAACATTTTCTTGTATTCATCGCCAACACCCAAAAACAACCAAAGCTTAGGTAAAAAAGAAGGAACTGAATGCCGTAAACCACTCAAGAGATCACAAGAAATTTCTCTTCCCCATTTCCCCATCAGAGAAAGAAGAGAGATGTGTTTTAATTTGGGGTACAAACCCAAGAAAAGAAAGCATGTTGGCAAGAAGGGAAGAAGTGTCAATGGAGAGGAGGAAAGCAAGGGATTGTTACTCAAGGAGGTAGACAAGTGGAAGCAGCAGCAAGAAGAGACGTTGAACCAAGACGATCATTCATCATCACTCCACAAACCCTCCACTCCCAACCACTAATCCTCTCTTCAAGCTTTTGTTTCCTTTTTTGTTGCTTTTCTTTTTATGAGATGGCATGTTCCTGGTTGTTGATTGCTTTAAAAACAAATGATCTAAAAAGTTATGAGCTTACATGAGTAAAGAAGGAATTAATGGTTTCTATGCTATTATGGAAATGGATGGTGGATAATTTTTGCTGGGTTTTTAGGCTAAGAATGTGAATCTACCAACTATCCATTGAGTTTTCCAGGGAACCACTGCTAATTATGTGGTTATAATTATCCAACTTAATCTACTTTGTTGGCATGCATGTAGATATCATAATCATATCATGACCATTAGATTTTCCCTTTTTTTTTTTTCTTTTTTTTCTCTTTTAAATTCTCTCTCTGGGATCGTTGAACAATAATTCTATTTCAACCTCATTTGAATCACTTCCAATCCAAATGGACCTTCCTGCACTCTGGGGTCACCAGTTATGAGCCTTACGTGGGGGTTGGTTCCATCTCAAACAGTATAGAAGTTGACATTCTCCATGAATGGACTTAGTGATAAGCCTCAATCATGATAAGAGCAACAAAAAACGAGAAGAATGATTGAGCCTTCTTTTTTTGTGGTGGTGGTGGATACACTTAGGAAAATTTCCCTCTTTTTTGGTTTCTTTTTCTGGGAAATGGTAAATTTTCTGGTGGACAAAAATGACTCTTCCCTGAGAAGGTACAGCAATGGGGCATATTCAGTTCTGAATCCAATTCAACATAGATTGGCATACTAGAACAGGCAAAAAAGTTTCCACGGATTGAGTGGTCCCATTAGCGACCGAGTTCAAACCAGTCTAGTTAGCATAAAGTTGACATAATTAATAAATGAAGTCTTTTAATGTGTCATGGAATTCGAATAAGTCTATTGTATTTTAAACTGGTTTGAAATGATTCCATTTGAAATGATTCGAATGTGTCTTTTTGAGGCATTGAAAGAGTACTTGTTCCTCAACACACTTTGTTTGATTCCAATATAGAATCTCATTTTTGAAGATGCACAAACCGAGAAAATCTATGGTGTTACTAAAGAAGTAGGGACAGTAATTCTGAAGTGGTTGCATGAAATTCAACCTGGTCTGTCCAAAAAGCAAGTTTATTTCTGAAGTACCACACCATAGGTGAAGGTTCTAAGGATATCATGAGCAAGACAGAAATGTCTGCCCATGTTCTGTGGAAAATCATGGGCCAACTGGCAGGGGACCTGACCAAAAAAAATGCATAGAAACTAAAATCTTACAGAGTTGTTTGACCCTACATTGCATCATTGTGGCTGTGGATGAGGAATTGGGACTACCAATTAGAGGAGGTGAGGAGAAAAGCCAATAAAGCAGAAATAAGAGTCACTGGTTTTCTTTGAGAAGCCCAGGTAAGGGGATCATACACCTTATCTATTTCAATATCTCTGTTTCATCTCCAGTATGATTGTATTTTGGGCTATCCCACCATGAATTTTGCCCATGAAAATCTTCTTTTCACTCCCAGTGGATGGAGTGGAAGCACCGAAAGGCGTTTTATTGTGCCTTATGATGTTACATTAATCGACAAATTGCTAGCTAGCAAACAGTTGAAGCATGATAAATTTGTGTCTTATTATTATATGATAAGAATATCATAGCAAACACTTGCAGATTGATTAGTAAGCAATAGTAGACCATTCTCAATATCATAACCAATAGTAATAAGAATAAGGCACTCAGTCAACAAGAAAGGAGCACAACTGCAGCTGAGTAAACACCTTTCAAATGGAAAATGGCAGCCAACCATTAAAATTCTGGATTTGATACTGAGATGGGCTCCACTCCACCAAACAGATATCTAAGCTCTGTCCTGCAACTGATCTATTAGCACAATGGTAAATTATTTGAACCACTTCAGTGATGTAGCTGCAAAAAAAGTAGAATTAAACAATCTTAAAGAATATTTAGTGGGAGCAAACCAGAATTAGATGGTCAGAGTATAGATTTCACTTTTTGTGGACCACTGATCAGGCATTTCTTTGGGAATAACCACTGTGTTTCACTTTCAAAGCGTGCTCCTCTCCTCGGTTAAATTCTAAAACCATAATAGATTCTGAAACAACTATTGTTCTTCACTTTTCACTCTGTTCTCCACTCATTCCTCAGCTTCTAAAAAGAGTATTATATATTTCATCATCAGGATTCTCCAGAAGTCCAACTTTGTTTCCAATCTTCACTGATACGGCTTGTTACCTGTACTTGTCTGTTCTTCACATATATGCCTCATAATTTACCTCAACTTCTAAAAAGAGTATTATATATTATACATCATAAGGATTCTCCAGAAGACCAACTTTGATTTCCAATCTTCACTGATGTGGTTTGTTACCTATGCTTGTTTGTTCTTCACATATATGCCTCATAATTAATCTCAAAAGTGCAGTCATATTTATCTTCTGGTGGAATTTACCCATTGGTATTATTGCTTGAAGCCTTTTGAATTTTGAGGACTTGGCAGAAAAAGTGTTGTGTTCGTGAAAGTGCAACAACTTAAACCCATGAAATTCAATTAAATTTTGAGTTCAATGGGAAGAAAAAGAGGAAAAGTTCGAATAAAAAAATCGCAACCCAACTTGGAGTTTGGCCGGATTTGGCTTCAGATCTTGAATAAAACTCAAACTGGACCGTCCATATTTACACCCACCATGAACGGCTGGCATTGTGGGCAGTGCATTAGATGGAAAGACCATTGACTATAAACTATGAATTTTTGGTAGTTATTGGCAGCAATAACACCAGTACATAATTAATGAACAAGTGCTTCTTCCAAACAGAGATGAAAGATTGTTTAAAGAGACCGCACTAACACCAGTGCAAACTTTTTCTCCTCTGAATGAGGCCACCTTGCCAATTAGGGACCTCTCATCTTCTGATATATTATCTTTAGTATAAGCATAGTGGGGCCAATCAACTTGGTATAAATAATCACCACCTTCTGAGTACCTGATGCGGAACTGAAAGAGTGGTTGAATTTGAGTTTCGGTTTGCCTACTGATGAGAAAGGAATTCCTGTAAAATAGGATAGGCTTTTCTCTGATATTATGCACCATTGAATTTGCTTTGACAATGTGCTTATAAGATCCTATATGTCTTAAAATGGTGAGTGAGAGAGAGAGTGAGATATGCCTCTCTAAGTTCTCCCAAACACTTCAAACAACCATGGCTGCTGCTTCACCAGTTGAGGCCTGCACAGCAGAAGAAATGCTGGACCCTGAGCAGAATGGCAGGGCTGAACGGGTGCAGTGGGTGCTGAATGCTCCTGAGCCACCAGGCCTGTGGCAAGAACTCATGGACTCAATAAGGGAAACTGCTTTCCCTCATGGAAACAATTTCCTATCTCTCCAAAAGCAGCCTACTACTCATGCCATTTCAGTCCTGCAGGGCATATTTCCTATCCTTCAATGGTGCAGAAACTACAAGGCAACCAAATTTAAGAAGGATTTAATGGCGGGTTTAACTCTTGCAAGCTTGTCCATTCCTCAGGTAATCAGTACTTCTTCAATCTACGACTTCTACCACCACTCTGCATTTCTGTTTTTCCATTTGCCATAGTTATGTGAGTTTCATGCAGAGTATTGGATATGCAACTTTGGCCAAGCTTGATCCTCAATTCGGACTCTGTAAGTTGGTTAATCCAAGGGCATATCATAGATTTAGTAGATGTTGTATTAATCATTCTGAGCATAACCTTTGCCATGTTAGATACAAGTGCTATTCCACCACTCATTTATGCTTTAATGGGGACTTCAAGAGAGATAGCAATTGGACCAGTGGCTGTGGTTTCTCTGTTGATCTCTTCAATGGTTCCGAAACTTGAAGATCCTGTAGATAATCCAATTGCCTACAGAAAGCTTGTGTTTACTGCAACCTTTCTTGCAGGTATCTTTCAAGCTGCTTTTGCATTGCTAAGGTGGGTCTAATTCTAGTTCATCTTCAAATTGATCAAGGCAACATCTCATTGTCTCATTCTTCATAATCAATCACCTTTCTTCCATTTTTCTTTTCTTTGTACAGGCTGGGTTTTCTTGTGGATTTTCTTTCCCATGCTGCTCTGGTTGGGTTCATGGCGGGTGCAGCTGTTGTCATCGGTCTTCAACAACTGAAGGGACTGCTTGGGATCACTCACTTCACAAACAAAACTGATGTCATCTCTGTTCTGGAAGCTGTTTGGAGATCATTTCATCATACTGTTGAGTTTTTTTTCATATGTTCATCCTAAATATTAGGAATCTTTCATATAACTTAGACCAGTAAATTAATTCTTTTTTTTTTTCTTTTTTTTGGTTTGATCACAGTGGAGTCCCTACAATTTTATCCTCGGCTGCTCCTTCCTGAGCTTTATTCTAATTACCAGATTTGTGGTAAGTAATAACAAGATTGGTGTTCAAGTTTCTGTTTCAGTCCAATTATCCATCAAATTTGTTTGTCCAAACTTGTAAAATAGTACTTATGGATTCTCTCAGGGAAGAAGGAACAAGAAACTGTTCTGGTTGCCAGCCATTGCTCCTCTAGTGTCTGTTATTTTATCAACACTGATAGTTTTTCTCACAAGAGCTGATAAACATGGAGTTAAGGTAGTGAAACACATCAAGGGAGGCTTGAATCCAAGCTCAGTTCATCAGCTACAGTTCACTGGTCCACATACTGGAGAGATAGCCAAAATTGGGCTGATTGTGGCCATTATTGCACTTACAGTATGTGTCCAATTCCTCAACCTTATTCTTCAAAAACACACAGAGACTCAATATTTTCTTCTTTTAACTGTACTATATTATGTCAAGTTTAGGAAGCCATTGCAGTTGGCCGGTCTTTTGCATCCATAAAAGGATACCATCTGGATGGAAACAAAGAAATGGTGGCTCTGGGCATCATGAACATTGCAGGATCTCTGACTTCTTGCTATGTTGCAACAGGTAAATTTGATGAATTCCCCCCTCCCTTCGCCTTCTAGTTGTTGTAATGGCTCTAGTCCCCTGCCCCTCCTTGGCAATATCAGTCTTCTTTATATGTAATTGTTTCTGCAGGTTCATTCTCACGCTCTGCGGTAAATTTCAGTGCTGGTTGTGAAACTGCCATTTCCAACATTGTGATGGCCATCACTGTGTTGATATCTTTGCAATTCTTCACAAAGCTCTTGTATTTCACTCCAACTGCAATCCTTGCTTCAATTATTCTTTCTGCTATTCCGGGACTCATTGACATCAGTGAAGCTTACAAAATATGGAAGGTGGACAAGTTGGATTTCCTAGCTTGCATTGGAGCATTCTTGGGGGTTCTGTTTGGTTCTGTGGAAATCGGTCTTCTAGTTGCGGTAAAATCTACTTTCAGCTATAGAGAAATGTGTATGAATCCATTTATATATATATATAACTGTCTATTTACACAATACATTGAAGGGTTTTCACAAGAAAAGGCAATATTTCTAGAATTTTGTTGGGAGTCACAGTGGGGGGGTCCTGCCTGAATCTAGGGAAATTTTCAACAATTTTCTGATTGATGGGGTTATGATCATTCTCATATGGGTCAGATTTTTAGGCAACTCCTATCATGAATCCCAGCCATAGTCTTCTAAAAATGGAAAACTTCTACCTAATTATGATAATGTGCTGATATTCTGAACATGTTTGAGTTGCAGTTAACAATATCATTTGCAAAGATCATACTTAATGCAATTAGACCAGGCATTGAAACTCTGGGAAGACTTCCAGGAACCAATATGTTCTGTGATGTAGATCAATATCCCATGGCTATTACAAGCCCTGGAGTTCTGATCGTTCGTGTCAAGTCTGCCCTCCTTTGTTTCGCAAATGCCAATTTTGTTAGAGAAAGGTATGCTCCTTCCCCCCCCCCCCCCCCCCCCCCCCCCCACACACACACACACATTATCAGAAAGAGATTTAATTTCGTGAAGTAAACTAATAAGGCAGTTCTTCTGATATACCCTTCTAAGGATTATGATGTGGGTGACTGAGGAAGCAGAGGACAATAAGGGAAGTGCAAAAGGGAGGAATCAACTAGTAGTTCTTGACATGTCCAGTGAGTGTTCCATGGAGAACCCAACGATTAATGAACGTTATGTTGCTTCTATCCTGTACCCATTTTAATCCATTCTGCTGATCCTGTTATGGCAGACTTGATGAACATCGACACCTCGGGAATTGCTTCTCTGGAGGAGGTGCATAAGCAACTGGTCTCACAAGGAATGGAGGTGAGGCACTGATATTAAGCTTAAGCTCACATTGGTCTTCTAAGTTGGGGAGGTATTAGCAACCTTTCTTTTTGTTTATAAAAATTGGCCCTCATCATCATCTCTTTCTCCCTCAGCTAGCCATGGCCAACCCCAGGTGGCAAGTGATTCACAAGCTAAAGCTAGCAAAGTTTGTGAACAAAATTGGAGGAAGGGTCTTCTTGTCTGTTGCAGAAGCTGTGGATGAATGCTCCACCATCAAGATTATGACTACTATTTAGATGTTACTATCCTCAGTGTTTCTGTATATCCCAAAATAAAGAAATAAGTTCTGCTTCTCCCTGCTCATCTTGTGTGTGGTTTGGCCATCTCCTGTAAAATATAACAGCGAGATGATTGTTTAGCAGTGGCTTGCCATCTTTTTCGTACTAAGCTTGGTGTGTTAAAAGATCTAATATTGTTAATGTAAAACTTTATGTGAAATTCATAGGCTTTGATCGTTTTCAGCTAAGTCCATCTTTTGTTTTCGAAGTGAAGTTGGCGATTCATATAACTTAGAATTATGAGTTTCACCAATGTGTTTGAGGCAAAGCAATGGAAGAATGATTGTTGCTAGTCTTTATATAAGAAATTAATATTATTTGAAAAAAAAAAAAAGGAAGAAAATATCTACAAATCAATGTTGCTGCTGTGTTTCTCTAAGATGGTGATAGGAGCTACTCATCCTCATCCTCATCCTCAGTTTTCCATCATTTTCGAGATAACTTCGATGAAACCGCCCTTTCGAGCTTGTTCGAAAGGAATGAATGCCTCAAAGAGATTACTCTTCTCGTCTTTGGTTGAGCTGTGGTACTTTAACCCATCTTCAACCTCTACATCTTAGTGAAACATTAGCAGGACAAGGATCGATAGATGCAACATGGGAAACTAGCAAACTTTCAGTCACCGGAGCAGCGAATGAGAGTGCTTTAGTATGTTGTTGAGAGCTGGTTTTTCACGGGCTTTGCACAATAGATTCTTCACCCTTTCTGTCATCTGTTTTGATTTGTTGTTAGTTAATGGCATAGACAAATATCCATGCAAATTCTTGAGAAGAGAAAATGGAAATGATGAAACCTTTCCCAAGCCTCCCCTTGCATAGGGGACTGATCTTTGATATCCAAGAGAAGTTGTGGGAGATTTCCGGCTACTTTCTTCTCTGCACATCAGTTTCCCATTGCTTCTACTTCTCGTTGTGATGGTGGTCGAGTCATTCCACTTGCCGCTCAACACACTAGGCAGGCTTGATTCCTGATAACCAAACAGTAACACCGGCATCAGCATATCATCTTGGAATGCATTGTTGCGTTAAGAAAGACTGAAAAGCCCGGTTTCAGAGAAGTTAAAGAGAGTGAACACCAGAAACAGCACGGTGGCACAGTGCTTGAGGACCTCCAAATTCATTCGAACATCGTCAAGACTCCTGTTTCAGGCAGTGATTAATAAAAATTACAATCATGAAATGTTCATAAAATGATTCCAATGGTATAGATTTCATACCTGTGCTTTTGCTGCCCAAGTCCAAAGTAAGTGGCCAATGTAGCCATCTAAAGAAAAAATGAATTTGATCATGAGGATTCTCTGTTGTTATCCAGGGATGTTACATGATAAGATAATGAATTATAGATTACCAACTGGTCTACTTCACTATCAGGTTTTGAATTTGCTACATACCTTCATGTTTCCAGCCCTCCTGCCAAACTTCTCAGTCAAAACTCCAAGTGAATCAATCATCCCAACAGGCACAGGAGCAGCACGGCCAATCTCTGCGAACGCCTCCTTAATCCGGACGCAATCAAATCTTTGGATGTTATGTCCTGCCCATACTCTCCCATTCAGAATGCTGAATATCTGGTCTGCAACTTCCTCGAACCCAGGTGCTCCTGCAACAACTTCCCTGGTTATCCCATCAGACCGACCTGACCTCAACGCAACAGCAGACAAGTCCCCAGGCCTTATGAGCGTGCTGTAACTCTCTAGCTCAACGAGCTTCCTTGGGCAGACTACTATTGCCCCAAACTCCAGCACCCAGAACCTTTGTCCAGCTCTATTGGGCACGGTTGTTTCTAAGTCAAAAAACACAATCTCTGCTGCACGCTCTTGGCTTGAATCGTCAGAAGAATCCATTTCTAGATACAGGGTAGGTAGTATCTGTTCTTTTGGTTCAGGGTTTTGCATACAATCATCATATCATATATATGGTGGAGGAAGATCAAGGAGAGAAGCACATGGGAGAAGTCCAGAATTCTTTCAATATGAGGTTGATTGTCTTGTAGTTCAAGTCATAACATAACAGTCTGGGCATAGGATGAAGGGGTTCTTAGCTTCTTTGGGGTGCCATGGGCAAAGCAATCCCATTCCAGTTAAGACAGGAATATTATTCCAAACGGCAACAGCTATTACCTTTCCCTCAGCACTTTCAGAAACTGCCTTTAGAGGTTGAATCCTTTGCAGGGCTTTCAACTTTCTTATGCCCATTGTTGAATGTGTTTGCACATTTGAAGCAAAGTCATGTATACAAGAATTGATTCCCCATTCTCTTGGGTAACCCCAGTGTATATACCCCAGAGAGGGTCACCCATACAGGAGGGTATGGCTATATGGGAAACTAATTTGAGTGTTATGGACTTGGTATATTGTATCTTTAGACCAAGGTTTGGTTCAGTCTGGGGTTTGGGTAAAGGGGAGAATTGGTCTTCATTGGTTTACTTGTGAATTGTGGCATCCATAAATGGGTCTAACCTAAAAACCAGACCTCTAGATTCATTATGTATTAATTCCTCCAAAATGCATTTTTTTTTTTTCATAAAACTAGGCCAAGAATACCATTATATTCCAAGGGAAGAGTTGCGAAAATTTCTTCATAACACAATCCAACCCAAACTTGATGCGTTGGACTTGGTTCAGGCTTAAGGGTAATTTCATATGTTAATAGAGCTGGCAATCACATAGGCTCGAGACGGATCAAGCACATCCCCAGGTCCCAACCGTCTTCCTATTAATTAAATCTATTTCCATCTCTATTCTTAAAATAAATAAATAAAATTAAGAGGGTGGAAAGCGATTTTTTTTCTTATTTTTGTAATTATAGTTGCAACTCCCAAGGTCACAAAAGTGGTTGTGAGTCTTGTGATCTTGCTAAGAAGCTTTTGGGTGCGGTTCCTAAGATGGCAACGAGCCAGGTTAGATGGGTTCCACTTATTCCATCCCATCCCATCCCATTTATGTAATGTAATTCTCTTCTCTAACATAATAAATAATAAAAAATAAAAAACGAGACAGGAGGGGTACCAAAATTTCTCAATCCGCCCCCACCGTTTAATTTTTTTATTTTCATTTTATTAAAAATAAATAAATTTTAAATTACATTTAAAACAAATACATTTTATAAATGAATAAAACATTCTAATTTTTATAACTTGTTTTATTAAAAAGCATTTTTTATTATTTTATATTAGTTAAAAATGGAAAATCCTTAAAATTTTAATTAAATTAATTATAGAGATATATAATTTGGATGGGATAAAACATGACAAGACAATACTCCGAGTTTAAAAAAAATTCTTAAATTCATTCTTAATCCAATTTATTTTAATCTCAAATTCGTTTTATTAGGATGGGATGGATACCTGAAAAACATAAAAAAGTTTGCCTACAATATCAATTAGGTACACATCAAAAGACATTCAGGAATTGCAACCTCACTATGATTTCAGTACAAAGTAATCCTGATTGAAAACAAATGAATAGAACCAAGGGAAGCTTGCATTTTTATTTAAATAAATAGTCCAGAAAACACATTTTGGATCCCAAAAGAAGAGCAACAGCCACAAAGATTTGAAATAGTTGCTACCTAAAATTAGACAGGGACAGGAGGCCTAAGAGGAACAACTGCTTTCTTAATTCTCTCTCCACGGCTGCGTGTAGGGTGGAGAGGGATGCAGCATAGGAGATGCGGATGCACTTGTCATCTCTAATGCATCCCCTGGGACAAGAGCAACCTGCAACCAACATCCATAACCCAATTACTAACTAGTGTTGATGTGCCTCCTAATGAATTAATCAACCACCGTTTCTCTCTTTCCGTTTTTTGTTTTCGATGAGCTTACCTGGGCCTTGTCCAGCAGATATCGACGGAGGGACTCTGAATTCTCAATTATACCCAAACCTTCAGCCTCTGCCCCATAGTAAGAGCTGAAGTCAAGAAAGAGGTAAAAAGCTCCCTGCAAATGAGAAAGTATAGAGGATTAGAAGTTTGGGACAATAGTGGAGGCAGAAGTACAAGTGAAGTGTGAACAGCAAAGCAAGCTGACAATTGGGGTATGTTACAATAAGACTAAACAAATAGAACTGGTACCTGGGGCTCTGATATCTTGACACCCACCAGTTCTCTGCTCCCTGAATGCTTTTACCATTGTGGAAACAGCTTCCCCACCAGCATAGCCCATTCCTAATGCGGCAACTGCTGCTTTCTGAGCTATACCACTGGCACCTGAAGTGAACTGGAAGAACACAACATAGGACTCAGAAAGACCTAGCTATTTATAGTACAAGAACATGGTTTGAGGTGTCCATCCACTACCGAAATAGGCATGTCCAAATATCCAATTGAAGTGAAGGTTAATATAAAATGATTTTTCTCCATATGCTTTAAGAGGAAAAAAAATGGAAGAATCCTCACAAAAATAAATCAACCAGTCGCATCAACCCACAAAATGAATCACCCACAGTTTCAGCACATTAAAAACAATGCTGGTGTTAAAAATAAAATAAATAAATAAAGGAAAATTCTTAAATTTCTCTCTATTTCACCGGTCATCTCCCCCCTTCTGTGCTTCACTCCCACGAAATCCACTTTCAGAACCTCAATGACGAGCCCTAAAAGTCCAACTATTTACAGATAACAGATATTTATGAAGTTCAGAATTACTAATTGTGTTGATATCCCCTCATAAATGGCATGTACATGGAAAAGACCCAAATTGTTTACCCCCTATTGAATTTAATGACTGCATCCAGACTACAAGACTTGTTGCAGACACTGTTATAATTTTATGAACACTTGATAGATTAAATTCTCAATGCAATCCACTTTAATCAACACAAAAAGAGCAAGCAGAGCATAGAGCAATATTTCATATTCAGAAACAGATAAGAGTGAACACAGAGACAAAATATTTATCCAGTGATCACAATAGACATGCCTAGTAACCCGTACTTGTGTGTTCAATCCATGATCCACCAAGCATCAATTGTGACGTGATGCCTTAATGAAGGATACAAGATACACGTTTAAAAGAGCTTTCCCATTGGAAATTGATAGGTGTGGAATGGTATAGATATAATATACCTGACTCTGGATCTTTCCACATACGGCAACAAAGTTTTAGAACCAGCAAGATACCCAAGCCGCCAGCCAGTCATTGCGAAGGCCTACAAATTAGCCACCCTATAAATGTCAATCCATAAGATGAGGCCAACCCCTGAATGTATCACTCATGACTATATGAAGATTGAAAGTAGAAACTATCCAAAAAGGAGAATATGAAATCTATGTCACAAGGAAAATACTTGAATGAATATAACTAACCTTAGAAAACCCATTCACTGTCAAAGTCCCCTCCCACATGCCTGGCAAAGCTGCAAAGCTTGTATGAGTTGCTGGTGCATAAATAATGTGTTCATATATTTCATCAGACAAAACCTGAATATGACAGACAGAAATTTTAGGTAGTGTTAGCTAAGTTTGGCATACTCAAGTGCAGATCTCACTGTTGAGGTTCTTTGCTACAATCTGAGCGATCTCTTCAAGCAGCTTCTTGGGGTAAACTGATCCGGTTGGGTTGGATGGACAACGTAGAATCAGCAGTCTTGACTTTTCAGTGAGTTTGGACTCAAGAAGCTTTGGATCTAGGAGAAAATTTTCAAGGATAAGTGTTGGAAGAATGACAGGTGTTGCATCTGCCAGTCTTGCCATTTCTGGGTAACTCACCCAGAGTGGAGCTGGAATTATAACCTGAAGAACAAAGGCTAGTCAATAAATGAGAACCATATTTGTAGATAAAAAGAATCCAGACAATAGCACAACTAGTAGCCCCTAATCTATATTGCCAAGAACATGACTTTGGTGAGTATACATAAGATTTTCCTTCAAAAAATATCCACTTAAAAAAAGACGAAGAAGAAGAAGAAAAAAAGGTAGAAACATGCCAATATGCAAGTTTTGATACGTGGAGGAGGGCTAATGGACTTCAAATTGCCATCACGCTGACAATTTAAGTGAATGGCCTGAACAGATTGTGGACAGCAAAGTCAGCAAAACATCAGCAAATTGAGTCATTGGTGTATGCCACAGTTTGCTTCACACATAAAGCAAGTATCTCTTAGAACAGAAACCTGAATGAAATGCAGTTCAGAGATGAATTACAGCAGGCCCGGTTTCCAACAGATGTAGATTGGGAGGGACGAAATTCCCATATGCTAACATCTTTCTTGAAACATGCTAACAGGATAACTTATTTTGCTGTTAGTGCATGTTCGTGTATTTTATTGTGTTAAGGTACAGGCAGGGGTTCAGGCGCAGGTGATTACTATCACTTGCCAAATGTTACAAATCACCAGCTCTCTGTGATTTAACTAACACATTGGATTTTCTTCGTACCAAATTAAATAGAGCATAAAGTCCCAATGGCACAATGATACCACAAGCTGTAAATTTCAATCAAACAGAACATGGTCCAGTAGATAAAAGGTTCGATAGCTTTATTTATTTATTTATTGGAAGGCAAATGGTAGCTTTATGGACTTATAATATTATCTAATCAAAGTCAGAGCTGAACAATGGAAGAGGAAAGGTATTCACTACACAATATCCAAATGAAGGTACTTCGTAGTTCATCCCAATAAATTCAGATAGGAAATATCCAAAAGAATAGTAAAGCAGACTAACAGCATTTTTAAATGTAATGATGATTATGAAGGTATGAGAGGTGGAGCCTAAACCCTTAAGACAAACCGTCCAATCTTTCTTTTCCTTTTGTTTGGAGTATATCTCTCACCACACTTTATGGAATCTTTCCACTGTTGAGGACCCTCATGTGCTCTGCTCGTACGACCTTAAATACTACCCTTCAAATGGGGAGTTTACCCATAGGTTGAATCTTGCTTGCTTAAGTTCTTATTCCTCTCCTCTTTCAATACAGTTTTGAGTTAGGTCTTTAACCTCTTCTCTTTCTGTTAGCTCATTTGAGCTTAGTTCTTGGAGACTAAGAATCCATTCTTCCAATTATGGCCAGGTTCATTTGCACTTGGCTTCTTTTTTTTTATTAATGATTGTTTCTTATGAAGTTCTTCATATTGAAGGAAGGAACTTGGAGTTACAAAAGAAGTTGTGAGCAAAATGCTTGAGGCCTGATGAGGAAAGCATTACTACAAGAGAGGCCAGAGAAATTGAGGCTAGCAACTCGCACCCTGACCATAGTAGGCAAACTATGGATTGAGGGGACTTCTGATTTTCTCTTCTCCATACTACTCTTCAAATGGGGAGTTTACTCATAGGTTGAAGACCACAGTTGAATAAGTGGTCTAGCTAGCTACCCTCTCTTCTCCCTTTCTTGCTCTCTTTCTCTGGTATTAATTGCCGAATTTGCCATCTCTCTTCTCCATGGCAAACACTAGGTTCTTGGGTGCTTGTGCTGTTCTTCTTGTTTTTTATTATGCCATGAATTTTCTTGTGTTGAAGGAAGGCATTTGAGGTCTGCGTTGTGCAAAAAATGCTCAAGGCATCGCCAGACCACTCTGCGAGCGACCGAGGCCGGTGAGGCCCCAAGTGGCCTGCCACAAATGCGCACAAGCAAGATGGAACACATTGAAGACTTTCAACCCACCTCACCAGGACACAGCCCTGGTGTCGGCCATTCTACTTCATAATTGAACTTCCCAAATCCAAGTCCTTGTAATTATATTTGTTGCGTGGTCGCACCACGAAACATGGCATAGTCATTGCTCAAGGCAGTGCTGTATGATTTGTTTTCCTTCATTGATGTATATAAATGTTTGCTTGTGATCATGAATTCTCCTCTCTGCAGCCTCTTTATTTCTACAGTTTACGTGCCCTTCTCCATATCTAAATACAAACAAAACAAGGAAATCGAACAAAATTAAACTGAATAGGCCAAGTTTTCTCAGTGCCTTGCTAAGTTTTGAATCAATAATAAAGGATAAATGTTCCTTGAATGTATGCATCTCTGTGTCCTCGAAATGCACCCAAAGAATTGAAAAGAAAAATGAAGTCATGTTCCACTGGATTGAAGGCTTCGCTTGGGGTTGGGGGGGAGGGAATTGGAGATATGTATATATGCACAGCCTTGTTGGAGACTCTGGGAATCCTATCCAAAAAAGTGGACAAATGGAAAGAAGTTTGAGTTGGTACTTGAATGCTATAACGTGCAGAATCAAATCTTTCAGATCATAGTCTAACATGGCCTGATATTGACACTGTCAACTTGTCTCTGCAGAGTCCCAAGTCACAACTGAATCTTTTCCGTATGCCCACATTCATATAGAGGGAGAGAATGTCTTTGTACCTCTAGGCGCCATGCATATTCGCTTCACATGCAAAGTTATGGACGTGCTTTCTTCTTTTTGTTGGCTATTTAGTTACCTACACAATTGACTTTCACATACAAAGTTACTAACAAGCAAATATGCATGCATGCATTCCCTCGGGTGAACTTCAAACCTCTTGTTAACCTAAGCTTTGTATTGCGTTAAACCATTGATTTGACCTAAAAAAAACACTCAAAAGCTTTAATTGATGGGATCCTAATATTGGGCACGTACTATACAATAATATATTATCCCTGTGCAGTCGTGCTTGTAAAGCATAGAAAAGTTATTAATGTTTCTTAGCCCCCTGTGTATGTATTGTGGGTATATTACCTAGTAGTTTAAACTTTAGGTCAAAAATTGATAATTTATCATGGTATCAGATTTCTAGTTAACTAGATATCCAGAGCGTAGCCTCTTAGATTAAATTTGTGGCATAACAATGCCCCCGACAAGCAGGATTCATGATTGAGGCATCCATGAATGGGTCTTAGAGATCGAGAGCTTAGCCTCTTAGACCCATTTATGGATGCCTTGAGCATTTTTTGCACAACGCAGGCCTCAAATGCCTTCCTTCAACACAAGAAAATTCATTGCATAATAACAAAACAAGAACAGACCAAGCTGAATTTACTAGTTCATGGCATAATAACGAAACATGAGGTTATTTATGGTCTAATAGAAATTTAAGATTTTTCGTGAGAGTGAGGCACAGAAGGGGGGAGATCGATGACTGGTGAGATAAATAGAAATTTAAGATTTTTCCTTTATTTATTTTATTTTTAACTCCAGCATTGTTTTTAATGTGCTGAAACTGTGGGTAACTCATTTTGTGGGTTGATATGACTTCTTGATTTATTTTTGTGATGATTCTTTCATTTTTTATTTTTTATTTTCTCTCTTAAAGCATATGGAGAAAAATCCATTTACATTAATAAACATGAACGTAATTTTTATAATTTTTAAAATAATGAAATTCATGGGATTAATTCATGCAAAATCAATTGAGCTTTGGTTGGCCCGTACATATAAGTTTTCTCCTCTTATTATTAATTGTTATGCTTAGTGAATATTGATTAATTTTTGTCTTATTACGTAACATGTATATAATTATTTTATATTTGAACTAATCTTGTTTTCATAATAACACATTATTATTTGTTGCTAAGATACACTCTCACTCTCACTCTATTTATTTATTCTCCATGCATGACTTACATCCATTGTATAATTATTCCTTGGTATCCATTAATTTCCTTATTAATCATCATATCTGCATTAACCTCATTTAGTATAGACTCGTTTTTAAGAACTTAGAGGGTGATACGATTTGTTGTCATACCTTCCTAATAGGTAATCCGACCCTTGGACCAAATTCGATTTTCACAAACTATGTTTTCCTTTTGGGTTTTTCTTTCTTATTTTATTTTTTCCTTAAAAAATAAAATAAAAATAAGTAGCACCTTCAAATTTTTTATAAAAATAAATTTTTCATAAATAAAAAACAAATGACGCCATCAAGTGGAACACATCATGAAAAATATAGGTCCACAAATATATTATTATAATTCATTTTTGTTAAAAAAAATAAATTTTTTATTTGATGTGATGTGTTAAAAAATGGAAAATAAAAAAAATCAATTATTTTTTATTTAATTATATATATAATCAAAGTAAGATGGTCAAAACAATACTATAACAACTCGCCTCACGATTTTAAAACGCGTTTACTGATGTGATGTGTTAAAAAATGAAAAATAAAAATAAATTCAATTATTTTTTATTTAATTATATATATAATCAAAGTAAGATGGTCAAAACAATACTGTAACGACTCATATCCAACCATATAGATATTGTCCACTTTGGGCCCAAGGAGGCTCTCACGGTTTTAAAACGCGTCTACTTGATTAAGAGGAGTCTCTACATATATAGTGCCAAAAACTTTCTCCCATATTCGATATGGGACATCACAAACACTTCCCATACAGACACAACGAATCCCAGGGTCAAACAAACAAACACCCCTTACAGGGCCAAACAAACCCCCACGCCGGGGTCGAGGATCGGCTTTGATACCATTTGTAATGGTCCACTCCTAACCGTGTAGATATTGTTTGTTTTGTACCCAAAGGGTCTTCGCGGCTTTAAAACGCGTCTACTTGATTAAAAGGAATCTCTATAATATGTAGCGTCAAGAACTTTCTTCCCTATTCGATGTGGGACACCACAAATACAATATCCAAACTCCAATCAAGATTTTATTTTTTTTTTAAATTTCCTTCTACGCCATTACCATTCCTATATCTCAATCCCTAGGCAGCTTTTGCACTGGGCTTTTATCGTTTGCAGCTCCCATGGCTATAAAAGTGGTTGTGTGACCTTGCTAGGAAGCTTCTAAGGGGAGTTCCCACTTCCCAGGGATACCAACAAGTGAGGTTGGAGCAGATCCCCTCCTATCCCACCCTATTTAATTTTTTTATTTTTAACTTTAAAAAAAAAATTAAATTACACTTTATAAATAAATAAAACATTCTAATTTTTATAACTTATTTTATTAAAAAGTAACATTTTAATTATTTTATATTCATTAAAAATAAAGAATTTTTAAATAAAATTATTTTTTAAAATTAATTACATGACAAACAAGATAAGACAATATTCGAACCTATATCAAATTTTAAAAAAATTCTTAAACTCATACCTAACCTATTTATTTTAAGTTTAAACCTATTAGACGAAAAGGTGCTCATCACCATCCCTAAGGGTTCCTGAAGGAAAAACAAAAAGGTTTGCCAACAATCTAATTTGGTACATATCCAAAAGTATGACCAATCAAATTGCATGTTGTGTATATTTTGAACCCATTGCAATCCACCTTAGTTTCGCTACTTATATTTGATCTTACTGTTTCTACTCTCATCCAATGGTTTATAATTTATCATGCACTTTCAACAATCACAAAGTTTGATGGGTACCTCTTTGGTTTCTTCCAAAACAAAAGAAAAAAACCAAAAGAAAGATGGCAACACTATTCAGAATCTAAACATGTAGAGAATTTGATCAGACTTAATAATAAAATTTGCAGAAACATTCAGGAATTGCAGCCTCACTATGATTTCAGCACAAAGTAATCCTGATCGAAAACAAATGGATAGAACTGAGGGAAGCTTGAATTTTTATTTAAATAAATAGTACAGAAAACACATTTTGGATCCCAAAAGAAGAGCAACAGCCACAAAGGTTTGAAATAGTTGCTACCTAAAATTAGACAGGGACAGGAGGCCAAAGAGGAACAACTGCTTTCTTAATTCTCTCCACGGCTGCATGTAGGGTGGAGAGGGATGCAGCATAGGAGATGCGAATGCACTTGTCGTCTCCAAATGCATCCCCTGGGACAAGGGCAACCTGCAACCAACATCCATAACCCAATTACTAACTAGTGCTGATGTGCCTCCTAATGAATTAATCAACCATCCTTTCTCTATTTCCATTTTTTGTTTTCGATGAGCTTACCTGGGCCTGGTCCAGCAGATATCGGCAGAGGGACTCTGAATTCTCAATTATACCAAAACCTTCAGCCTCTGCCCCATAGTAAGAGCTGAAGTCAAGAAAGAGGTAAAAAGCTCCCTGCAAATGAGAAAGTACAGAGGATTAGAAGTTTGGGATAATAGTGGGAGCAGAAGTACAAGTGTGAACAGCAAAGCAAGCTGATAATTGGGGTATGTTACTCTTAAGACTAAACAAAAAGAGCTGGTACCTGGGGCTCTGATATCTTGACACCCTCCAGTTCTCCAAAGCTTTTAACCAAGAAATCTCGCCGTTCCCTGAATGCTTTTACCATTATGGAAACAGCTTCCCCACCAGCATAGCCCATTCCCAATGCAGCAACTGCTGCTTTCTGAGATATACTACTGGCACCTGAAGTGAACTGGAAGAACACAACATAGGAATCAGAAAGACCTAGCCATTTATAGTGCAAGGACATGGTTTGAGGTGTCCATCCACTATTGAAATGAGCATGTCGAAATATCCAATTGCAGTAGAAGTTAATATAAATTGATTTTTCTCCATATGATTTAAAAGAGAAAAAATGAAAGAATCATCACAAAAATAAATCAACAAGTCATATCAACCCACAAAATGAGTCACCCACAGTTTCAGCACATTAAAAACAATGCTGGAGTTAAAGATACAATAAATAAAGGAAAAATCTTAAATTTCTATTTATTTCACCAGTCATCTACCCCCTTCTGTGCCTAACTCCCACGAAATCCACTTTCAGAACCTCAATGATGAGCCCTAAAAGTACAACCATCCACAGATAACACATATTTATGAGGTTCAGAATTGCTAATTGTGTCGATATCCCCTTATAAATGGCATGTACATGGAAAAGACCCAACCACACCCCCCCCTTCCCCTCTCTTTTCAATTTAACTACTGCATCCAGACTACAAGACTTGTTTCAGACACACTTATAATTTTATGAACACTTGACAGATTAAATTCTCAATACAATCCACTTTAATCAACACAAAAAATGAAGCAGAGCATAGAACAATATTTCATATTCAGAAACATATAGAGTGAACACATAGACAAAATATTTATCCAGTGATCACAATAGACATGGCTGGTAAACCGTACTTGTATGTTCAATTCAATTCACGATCCACCTAGCATCACTTGTGACGTGATGCCTTAATGAGGGACACAAGATGCATGCTGAATAGAGCTTTCCCATTGGAAAGTGATAGGTGTGGTATAGATGTAATATACCTGACTCTGAATCTTTCCACATGCAGCAACAAAGTGTTTAGGACCAGCAAGATACCCAAGCCGCCAGCCAGTCATTGCGAAGGCCTACAAATTAGCCACCCTATAAATGTCAATCCACAAGATGAGGCCAACACTTGACACGTATCACTCATGACTATATGAAAGATTGAAAGTAGAACTATCCAAAATGGAATATATGAAATCTATGTCACAAGGAAATACTTGAATGAATATAACTAACCTTAGAAAACCCATTGACTGTCAAAGTCCTCTCCCACATGCCTGGCAAAGCTGCAAAGCTTGTATGAGTTGCTGGTGCATAAATAATATGTTCATATATTTCATCAGACAAAACCTGAATATGACAGAAAAAAGAAATTTTAGGTAATGTCAGCTGAGTTTGGCATGTTCAAGTGCAGATCTCACTGTTGAGGTTCAAATTCATCCATTCTTACCAGAAGCCTGGGGTGCCTTGCTACAATCTGAGCAATCTCTTCAAGCAGTTTCCTGGAGTAAACTGATCCGGTTGGGTTGGATGGAGAACATAGAATCAGCAATCTTGACTTTTCAGTGAGTTTGGACTCAAGAAACTTTGGATCTAGGAGAAAATTTTCAGAGATAAGTGTTGGAAGAATGACAGGTGTTGCATCTGCCAGTCTTGCCATTTCTGGGTAACTCACCCAGAATGGAGCTGGAATTATAACCTGAAGAACAAAGGCTAGTCAATAAATGAGAACCATATTTGCAGATAAAAAGAATCCAGACAATAGCACAACTAGTAGCCCCTAATCTATATTGCCAAGAACATGACTTTGGTGAGTATGCATAAGATTTTCCTTCAAAAAATATCAACTTAAAAAAAAAAGACAGGAGAAGAAAAAAAGGTAGAAACGTGCCAATATGCAAGTTTTGACACATGGAGGAGGGCTAATGGACTTCAAATTGCCATCATGCTGGCAATTTAAGTGAATGGCCTGAACAGATTGTGGACAGCAATGTCAGCAAAACATCAGCAAATTGAGTCATTGGTTTTTGCCACAGTTTGTTTCACATATAAAGTAGGCATCTCTTAGAACTGATACCTGTATGAAATGCAGTTCAGAGATGAATTACAGCAGGCCATGTTTCCAACAGATGTAGATTGGGAGGGACAAAATTCCCATACGCTAACATCTTTCTTGACACGTGCTAACAGGATAATTTATTTTGCTATTAGTGCATGTTCGTGTATTTTATTGTGTTAAGGTACAGGTAGGGTAGGTGCAGGTGATTACTATCACTTGCAAAATTTACAAATCACCAGCTCTCTATGATTTAACTAACACATTGGATTTTGTTCATACCAAATTAAATAGAGCATAAAGTCCCGATGGCACAATGATACCACAACTACTTTTTGTCATGACTCCACAAGTTGTAAATTTCAATCAAACAGAAGATGATCTAGTAGATAAACAGTTTGATAGCTTTATTTATTTATTTATTTATTTATTTATTGGAAGGAAAATGGTAGTTTTATGGACTTATAATTTTATCTAATTAAAGTCAGAGCTGAACAATGGAAGAGGAAAGGTATTCACTACACAACATCCAAATGAAGGTACTTCGTAGTTCAGCCCAATAAACTCAGATAGGAAAGAGCCAAAAGAATAGTTGAGCAGACTAACAGCATTTTTAAATCTAATGATGATTATGAAGGTATGAGCTACTTCACCTCATCTCCTGGGGAGCAAACTGCAAGCACTGCTTGAAGAATAGACTGTTTGGCTCCATTACTAACCAAAATCTCATCAGGTGTATATGAGAGCCCATTTTCCTCTGTCAAAATAGTAGTAACCATTAGAACCATTATCTCTGCATTTCAGAATAGATAATTAATAGATAGAAACACCCCGCATATAGCAAACTAACCCTTCAACTTATGACAAATTGCTGAACGGACTTCCAAAGTACCCGCATTTGGAGTGTACCTTGTGTAACCTTCACGAATTGCATTTATCCCAGCCTAACATTTTCAAAAATATCAGAAGAGAAGAACAGATAGTATCAGTGGTGTAAGTATAGGTAAACACATTAGCCACAGACCAAAAGAGATTAAATTGAAAAAGGTCAAAAAGAAAACCTCAGCTATCACAGCTGGAGTATCAAAATCAGGTTCTCCAGCTGCTAATCGTATAACAGGGACTCCAGCTTGTACAAGAGCAGTTGCTTGGTCAGTTATAGCTACTGTTTTAGAAGGCTTTACAGAATTTACTCTGGGACTCAGTGAGATATCAACCTCCATTTTCTCAGATGTGCCCCCTGCCCTTACTATAACATCTAATCTAGATGACTGTACTTGTCTTGTAGACTCCAAGGATCTATCAGCACAGATATGAATCAGAAAGCAATAGGTGTCCCAAAACATAGAAAGGAGAAAACAGAAAATATAATATTTAGGCTCAATGGCTTGGTGGCACCTGCAGTTGCCCTTGAGGCCTGGCCAAGTAGCAAAATGTTGGGAAGGGGATATGGGAAGTTCCAGGTTCAAATCCCAACAGGGAGGGCAAAAAAATGTTACCTATGTAGGACATGTAGCAGCACTTAAACTAAGGCCAAATCTTCAAATAGAACCAGGGGTAAGCTAATCAATTACAAATGAAAAGCAATTGACATTTCAACATGACCACAGTAATTTCAAGCAACCAGGAAGTTAGATATATTGGTATAGATCAAGGCACAAAAGTGTAAAGGTATTAATTGAACCCTCTGCCACCATTTATTATGCTCTTGTAAAGTCCTTTTAAGAAGCAAGAAAAGTAGTGTTTCTTTTTTGCCTTCCTTAAAAGCAAGAATTGAAAGTTTGTATTGTTAAACAGTATCAAAAATGATATTTGACCGAGAAAAACATGAAAGTAGGTGCAAGAGTGGAATTAGCAACATTAACAATGGTGGTGGTGGAAAAGGCAATAGCAGCGGTGGGAAGTGCTGGAAAATTAGGTGTGGTGGCAACTGTGGGCAATGGCAGTTAAGGTAGAAAAGACAATTGAAGCGATAATGCTGAAAAAAAGATTGTTATGGTTGTCCTGCAATCCCAAAAGGATGGTGGCAGACCAGTTTTGGGTTGAATGCCTATAATTCCTGTAGCGTAGTGGTGAGTCTAGCAACAACTATGGTGGTTTGTTGGCGAAGGTCCATAAAATATAAAGGAAATCAAATTTTTTGCTCTCAACATAAAACGCTTCTTATTTCATTCAAAAGAAAGCAAAAAATAAAGCTCTCATAATGCATTCCAAACCCAAGTTCCCATCTTCTATTACTTCTTGCTTCACCATTTTTCCAAAGTTCTTGCTTCCAAAGCTGAGAAAAGAACTTCCAAGATGCTAAGAAGGAACCAGGAAGTGCCTAATTTCCTCACATTAAACCAAGAACAGTCCCCCAATTTCAATATCCAAAAAATCAGAACTCTTTTTGCTTTTGAAAATCAGGAAAAAAAAATGACATAAATGCCTGCTTTTGAAGAGCTACTTTCAAAAAAGGCAATTTTGAAAATGGGTATGGTTTAGATAACATTAAAAATTATAATACATGATAGGGTTTTTCTATTTTCCGTACCACAACAAAAAGTGCTCCCAATCGAGTGGTCACAATTCCAAAGGAAATGAGTTCGCAAATCTCATTCTCTCATTCCTTGTACTTGGTTTGCATTCATTTGTACTTGAATCTCTTTTTTTCTATTTTTTGTTTTTAAATTTGTTGGGCAAGATTAATGCTTGTTGTGGAATCGAAAGGAATGAAAATATTTCTGAAGAAATCATTTTCATTTCTACTGCCAAAACGCGTTTTAAACACCATATCTTAAAAGAAATGTGATGCCAAACAAATAGTAAAAACACAACAGATTCATTCAAACCCTATGCGTCACATAAAGGATCATTACAAAAAAAAAAAATGAATTTAACAGCAAATTCATAGTTTCCAGAAAGCAAACAAACAAGACTCATCTAAAGCCCCGTTGTGCTGTTGAAAACGAGAGGGAAACGAGAATTGATAACTTCAAATTTTTGAGGCCTTGGGTTCACAAAGTATCGATCACCCTTTCCCTCTTTCATTTTCCTCCAGTTTCTCAGCAACCAAACAGACCATAACGTTAGAATTAAAGAAACTTCAAAGAAAGGAATGAGAAAAGTAAATTGAAATGAAGGGAAGCAGGAAGCAAAAAACAGACTTACTTGGGACTGTGAAAACGAGAGGGAAAAGAGACGGATCTGAAGCACTCCGATCCTATAGATTGATCTGCGAAGCAGAGGCGAGTGGGTTTAGGGGTGAAAGTAGTGAAAGAGGAGGCTGCCATCGATGTTTGGTGAATCGGATTCGAAGTTTCCAATGAAGCAGCCAACTATAGTTACCTTATAATATAGTGAGGGAGTGTTTCACAAGATGAGCGGGGTTGGTGGAGACCAGGGTTGTTGGAGGAGGCTGCTCTCCTTTGGTCCCCTTTCAAGACAGGAAGGTAGTGGGTCCTTTCATCATCCAACTTACCCTTTCAGCGCTGTCTCCCTTATTGTCTGAATTATGTTTCACTTTGGGTTTTTTATTAGGATAGAAAATGGTGAAAAAATAAAATAAAATTATTTTTATAATATACATGTGTGATGGTATGAGATATATTATTAAAAATGATAGTATTATTATTTTTGTACTATACTTGTTTGTGACATTATTATTATATTAGATTTATTTACTTTTTGCTATATTTTTTATTTAAAATAATTTACTAATCCCACATAATGGCAGGAGAGGATTCGAACCGATAACCATTGAAAAGCAAACCTAACACCAAACCATCTTAGCTACCCTCATGGTTATAATCTAATAAATAACATTCTATTTCAAATATATATATAAGATCACATTTTAAATTAATAATTCTTTGATATTTATAATGTTCATATTCATTTGATATCATGGGATTTTATTCCCTATTTCACTTTCAATTTTTTTTAAATAATTTTCCCTTAAAAATTAAGAAAAAAAAACGATGGATTAATGTTTTCACTTTTTCTATTTTTATATATGTTTTCATAGCCTGATTTATGTTTTCTTTGAAAATAAAAACTGAAAAAAATGTAAACTTCTATTTAGTAATGATTTTAAGAATCATTTTTTAATCTAAAAATTATTTTTAAAAAAATGTTAGGATAAAATTTAAAAAATATTTCTAAAAATTTGAAA
>JBAPGN010001396.1:0-21135 GCA_037355405.1 Vitis amurensis | reverse complement strand
AAAAAAGAGAGAGATATTATGAGTTATACGGTTTGAAAATTGTGGAAAGAACCGACATTAAATGAAAAGAACGGCAACGAATTCATTTCCATAAGAAAATGTAAAAAGGAATCAAGTTAATATCACAAAATAAAGAAAATCACAAAACGGAAAAACAAACACAAATGCGCACAAAAAAATAATATGTACCCAACACAATAACAAGATAAATGAATTAGCGATATAGGGGCAGACGAAGGGTATACGAGTAACTTAGATTAAGAAAGTACTTCTCATAAACTTCTTTGCTTAGAGAAAAGGAAAAATTCCCAGTGATATGCTTAGATGCTTGCCAAAGAAGCGAATCACATGGAGAAGATGAAAGGATACGACTTCTACCACACAAAAAAATTGGAATAAAAAATGAAACATAAGGAGACAAACAGAAACATAATGAACATATCAAATGACTCAATATGAATAGATCAAGTCAACACATCAACAACCAAACATTACAGATATATTGAAGAATCGATATATAAAAAAAACAGGGAATATCGAAGCGAAACTTACTAAGAAGACTTTCCTCACAACTCTCTTGCTCCCGAAATCCTGAAAAATCCACTTAAGTGCTTATTAATGGTGGACAAGAACCCGGAGATCAGATGAATGACAAAAAATAAAATAAAAGTCCACGGAAAAACCAGCTTAGAGGAAAATAATCTTCACACAAACAATCAAATAAATGACAATAAAGACATCTAAACCACAACCACAGCAGAAATTACTATCAATTATAATTCTACTATAATAACAAATATAATACCAACATACACACAAACCAACGATGTGATATGGAGAATTCGAATGAAATTACCAAAGGTATATATTCAACACTATAAACATATCCAATACCGAAAAAATGAAGTATACTCACGAGTATTATTGTGGGGAAAGAAACCGACATTAAATGACTGAACGAAGAAAAGATACATTCATGGCAATGCTACAAGGACAACTCCACGATTGTGCTCAACCAAAATCAAGAATATAAAAACAAAAAAAAAAACATTGATCAAATGAGCAAAAAAATAGCACAAATCAACAATAATACCAACACATAACACAGATAAATGAAAATTGCGATATCACACGCAACACAGGGAATACGAAGTTAAAATGGAGATGAAGTATTCCTCAATAAAACATTCTTGCTCCGAGAACTGAAAAAACCAGTGATATGCTTAGAATGCTTGCCAAAGAAGCCGAGATCACATGAAAAGACCAGAAAAAGGAATTACACTCTTCTCACCCACAACAAAAGAAATTGGGATAAAAAATGAAACGTAAAGAGGCACAAACAAAAACATAATAAGCATATTCGAAATGAACTTCAATAATGCATAGATCAAGTCAACAAATCATACCCAAACATAACAGATATATTGAATAATGCGATATATGAAAGAACAGGGAATACGAAGGAAAACTTATCTAAGAAGACTTTCTTCACACCACTTCTCCTGCTCCCGAGAATCCTGAAAAATTCCACTTACATGCTTATTAATGGTGGGAAAAGAAACCGAGATTCAGATAAAAGACGAACCAAATACAAATAACATCCCAACGAAAACACAGTTCAGAGGAAATCAAATACTTCACACAAACAATCAATAAAATGACAAATAAAAAAGACACATAAAACCCACAACCAAACACAGAAATCATAATATTCTAAATATATTCTATAACGCATACATAAAATAAAAAAAATACCCAAACATAACACACATAACCAACGATGTGATATGGGAGAATTCGAATGAAACTTACCAAAAAAGTACTTCTTCATACACTTCACCTGCTCCCGAATAACCTGAAAAAATGAAGTTATACGGTTATAAATTGTGGGAAAAGAAACCAACATTAAATGAAATGACGAGAAAAGGAAAATAACATTCCATGGCAAAATGCTACCAAAAGGAAATCAAGTTGTGCGCAACCAAAATCAAAGAAATCACAAAAATAAAAAACAAAACACAAATGCGCACAAAAAATAACACAAATGAACAAATAATACAAACACATGACACAGATAATGAAAATTGCGATATAGCAGACAAAAGGGAATACGAGGTAAACTTAGATAAGAAGTACTTCCTCAAAAACTTCTCTTGCTTCCGATAAACCTGAAAAATCCAATGATATGCTTAGAAATGCTAGCCAAAGAAGCCAAGATGACATGAAAAGACCAGGAAAGGAAATTACACTCTTCTCACCCACAACAAAAGAAATTGGGAATAAAAAATGAAACATAAAGAGCACAAACAAAAACATAATCAGCATATTCGAAATGACTTCAATAATGCATAGATCAAGTCAACAAATCATACCCAAACATAACAGATATATTGAACAATGCGATATATGAAAGAACAGGGAATACGAAGGAAAACTTATCTAAGAAGACTTTCCTCACACACTTCTCCTGCTCACGAGAATCCTGAAAAATCCACTTACATGCTTATTAATGGTGGGAAAGAAACCGAGATCAAGATGAAAAAGACGACAAAATACAAAATAACATCCCACGGAAAAACACAGTTCAGAGGAAATCAAATACTTCACACAAACAATCAAATAAATGACAAATAAAAAGACAGATAAAACCCACAACCAAACACAGAAATCATAAATATCCTAAATATATTTCTATAACGATACTACAAAATAAAAAATAATGACCCAACATAACCACATAACCCGATGTGATTATGGGAGAATAAGAATGAAACTTACAAAAATAATTCTCATACGCTCACCTGCTTCGAATAACCTGAAAAAAATGAAGTTATACGTTATAAATTGTGGGATAAAAGAAACCGACAATTAATGGATATGACGATGAAAAGAAAATAAATTCCATGGCAAAATGCTAACAAAAAAGGAATAAGTTGTGCTCAATCAAATCATAGACAAATCCCAAAAAAAAAACAAATCACAATGGGTTCACAAAAATAACACAAATTATAATAATGTACAACACATAACAGATATGAAAATTGCCGATATAGCAAGACAAAAGGGAAAATTTCGGGTAGAACTTAGGATAGAAAGTAGTTCCTCAAAACTTCTCTTGCGTTTCGTAAACCCTGAAAGAGATCAGTGGATATGCTAGAAATGCTTCCAATAGAAGCTGAGATCACATGAAAAGACCAGAAAAGAAATTACACTCTCTTCTCACCCACAACAAAAGAAATTGGAATAAAAATGAAACGTAAAGAGCACAAACAAAAACATAATAAGCAAATTCGAATGATTCACATAATGCATAGATCAAGTCAACAAATCATACCCAAACATAACAGATATATTGAACAATGCGATATATGAAGACAGGGGAATACGAAGGAAAACTTATCTAAGAAGACTTTCCTCACACACTTCTCCCGCTCACGAGAATCTGAAAAATCCACTTACATGCTTATTAATGGTGGGAAAAGAAAACCAAGATCAGATGAAAGACGACAAAATACAAAATAACATCCCACGGAAAAACACAGTTCAGAGGAAATCAAATACTTCACGACAAACAATCAAAAAATTACAAATAAAAAAGCACATAAACCCACAACCAAACACAAATATCATAATTTCTAAAATATATTCTACTAAGGCATAGCATAAAATTCAAAAAAAATATGTATACCCAATACATAAACACACTTAACGCAACGATTGAATGCGAAAATTCGAGAAATGAAATCTTGACCGATAAAAGAGTATCTTATCGTCATACACTTCACATGCTCCCCAAGGCAGAATCCTCCTGAAAAAATGAAGTTATACGGGTATAAAATTGGGGGTGGAGAAAAGAAACCGAACATTAAATGAAAGGGACGAAGAAAGGATAACATAACAGTCCGGCAAAATGCTACCTAAAAGGAATCAAGTTGTGCTCTAACAAAGATCAAAGGAATCATAAATAACAAAAGCAAACTTTAGAAATCGCAAAACATGAACACTAAATTAACAAATAATACAGAACAATAACTGAAATATGAAAGATTTGGCGATATAGGCAGACAAAAGGGATCGAAGGTAAACATAGATAAGAGTACTTTCGATCAAAACTTCTCCTTGCTTTCCGAAAATTGAAAATCCGGTTGTAATGCTTAGAAATGCTTGCCAAAGAAGCCGAGATCACATGAAAAGACCAGAAAAGGAAATTACACTCTTCTCACCCACAACAAAAGAAATTGGGAATAAAAAATGAAACGTAAAGAGCACAAACAAAAACATAATCAGCATATTCGAAATGACATCAATAATGCATAGATCAAGTCAACCAAATCATACCCAAACATAACAGATATATTGAAATAATGTCGATATATGAAAGAACAGGGAATACGAAGGAAAACTATCTAAGAGACTTTCCTTCACACACTTCTCCTGCTCCCGAGAATCCTGAAAAATCCACTTACATGCTTATTAATGGTGGGAAAAGAAACCGAGATCAGATGAAAAGACGACAAAATACAAAATAACATCCCACGGAAAAACACAGTTCAGAGAAATCAAAATACTTCACACAAACAATCAAATAAATGACAAATAAAAAGACACATAAAACCCACAACCAAACACAGAAATCATAATATTCTAAATATATTCTATAACGCATACATAAAATCAAAAAATAATACCCAAACATAACACACATAACCAACGATGTGATATGGGAGAATTCGAATGAAACTTACCAAAAAAGTACTTCTTCATACACTTCACCTGCTCCCGAATAACCTGAAAAAATGAAGTTATACGGTTATAAATTGTGGAAAAAGAAACCGACATTAAATGAAATGACGAGAAAAGGAAAATAACATTCCATGGCAAAATGCTACCAAAAGGAAATCAAGTTGTGCTCAACCAAAATCAAAGAAATCACAAAAACAAAAAACAAAACACAAATGCGCACAAAAAATAACACAAATTAACAAATAATACCAACACATAACACAAATAATGAAAATTGCGATATAGCAGACAAAAGGGAATACGAGGTAAACTTAGATAAGAAGTACTTCGTCACAAACTTCTCTTGCTTCCGAGAAACCTGAAAAATCCAGTGATATGCTTAGAAATGCTTGCCAAAGAAGCCGAGATCACATGAAAAGACCAGAAAAGGAAATTACACTCTTCTCACCCACAACAAAGAAATTGGGAATAAAAAATGAAACGTAAAGAGCACAAACAAAAACATAATCAGCATATTCGAAATGACATCAATAATGCATAGATCAAGTCAACAAATCATACCCAAACATAACAGATATATTGAACAATGCGATATATGAAAGAACAGGGAATACGAAGGAAAACTTATCTAAGAAGACTTTCCTCACACACTTCTCCTGCTCCGAGAATCCTGAAAAATCCACTTACATGCTTATTAATGGTGGGAAAAGAAACCGAGATCAGATGAAAAGACGACAAAATACAAAATAACATCCCACGGAAAAACACAGTTCAGAGGAAATCAAATACTTCACACAAACAATCAAATAAATGACAAATAAAAAGACACATAAAACCCACAACCAAACACAGAAATCATAATATTCTAAATATATTCTATAACGCATACATAAAATCAAAAAATAATACCCAAACATAACACACATAACCAACGATGTGATATGGGAGAATTCGAATGAAACTTACCAAAAAAGTACTTCTTCATACACTTCACCTGCTCCCGAATAACCTGAAAAAATGAAGTTATACGGTTATAAATTGTGGGAAAAGAAGTCGACATTAAATGAAATGACGAGAAAAGGAAAATAACATTCCATGGCAAAATGCTACCAAAAGGAAATCAAGTTGTGCTCAACCAAAATCAAAGAAATCACAAAAACAAAAAACAAAACACAAATGCGCACAAAAAATAACACAAATTAACAAATAATACAAACAAATAACACAAATAATGAAAATTGCGATATAGCAGACAAAAGGGAATACGAGGTAAACTTAGATAAGAAGTACTTCGTCACAAACTTCTCTTGCTTCCGAGAAACCTGAAAAATCCAGTGATATGCTTAGAAATGCTTGCCAAAGAAGCCGAGATCACATGAAAAGACCAGAAAAGGAAATTACACTCTTCTCACCCACAACAAAAGAAATTGGGAATAAAAAATGAAACGTAAAGAGCACAAACAAAAACATAATCAGCATATTCGAAATGACATCAATAATGCATAGATCAAGTCAACAAATCATACCCAAACATAACAGATATATTGAACAATGCGATATATGAAAGAACAGGGAATACGAAGGAAAACTTATCTAAGAAGACTTTCCTCACACACTTCTCCTGCTCACGAGAATCCTGAAAAATCCACTTACATGCTTATTAATGGTGGGAAAAGAAACCGAGATCAGATGAAAAGACGACAAAATACAAAATAACATCCCACGGAAAAACACAGTTCAGAGGAAATCAAATACTTCACACAAACAATCAAATAAATGACAAATAAAAAGACAGATAAAACCCACAACCAAACACAGAAATCATAATATTCTAAATATATTCTATAACGCATACATAAAATCAAAAAATAATACCCAAACATAACACACATAACCAACGATGTGATATGGGAGAATTCGAATGAAACTTACGAAAAAGTACTTCTTCATACACTTCACCTGCTCCCGAATAACCTGAAAAAATGAAGTTATACGGTTATAAATTGTGGGAAAAGAAACCGACATTAAATGAAATGACGAGAAAAGGAAAATAACATTCCATGGCAAAATGCTACCAAAAGGAAATCAAGTTGTGCTCAACCAAAATCAAAGAAATCACAAAAACAAAAAACAAAACACAAATGCGCACAAAAATAACACAAATCAACAAATAATACAACACAATAACACAGATAATGAAAATTGCGATATAGCAGACAAAAGGGAATACGAGGTAAACTTAGATAAGAAGTACTTCGTCACAAACTTCTCTTGCTTCCGAGAAACCTGAAAAATCCAGTGATATGCTTAGAAATGCTTGCCAAAGAAGCCGAGATCACATGAAAAGACCAGAAAAGGAAATTACACTCTTCTCACCCACAACAAAAGAAATTGGGAATAAAAAATGAAACGTAAAGAGCACAAACAAAAACATAATCAAGCATATTCGAAATGACATCAATAATGCATAGATCAAGTCAACAAATCATACCCAAACATAACAGATATATTGAACAATGCGATATATGAAAGAACAGGGAATACGAAGGAAAACTTATCTAAGAAGACTTTCCTCACACACTTCTCCTGCTCACGAGAATCCTGAAAAATCCACTTACATGCTTATTAATGGTGGGAAAAGAAACCGAGATCAGATGAAAAGACGACAAAATACAAAATAACATCCCACGGAAAAACACAGTTCAGAGGAAATCAAATACTTCACACAAACAATCAAATAAATGACAAATAAAAAGACAGATAAAACCCACAACCAAACACAGAAATCATAATATTCTAAATATATTCTATAACGCATACATAAAATCAAAAAATAATACCCAAACATAACACACATAACCAACGATGTGATATGGGAGAATTCGAATGAAACTTACCAAAAAAGTACTTCTTCATACACTTCACCTGCTCCCGAATAACCTGAAAAAATGAAGTTATACGGTTATAAATTGTGGGAAAAGAAACCGACATTAAATGAAATGACGAGAAAAGGAAAATAACATTCCATGGCAAAATGCTACCAAAAGGAAATCAAGTTGTGCTCAACCAAAATCAAAGAAATCACAAAAACAAAAAACAAAACACAAATGCGCACAAAAAATAACACAAATCAACAAATAATACCAACACATAACACAGATAATGAAAATTGCGATATAGCAGACAAAAGGGAATACGAGGTAAACTTAGATAAGAAGTACTTCGTCACAAACTTCTCTTGCTTCCGAGAAACCTGAAAAATCCAGTGATATGCTTAGAATGCTTGCCAAAGAAGCCGAGATCACATGAAAAGACCAGAAAAGGAAATTACACTCTTCTCACCCACAACAAAAGAAATTGGAAATAAAAAATGAAACGTAAAGAGCACAAACAAAAACATAATCAGCATATTCGAAATGACATTCAATAATGCATAGATCAAGTCAACAAATCATACCCAAACATAACAGATATATTGAACAATGCGATATATGAAAGAACAGGGAATACGAAGGAAAACTTATCTAAGAAGACTTTCCTCACACACTTCTCTTGCTCCCGAGAATCCTGAAAAATCCACTTACATGCTTATTAATGGTGGGACAAGCCACCGAGATCAGTTGAAAAGACGAAAAAATCAAAATAACATCCCACGGAAAAACACAGTTCAGAGGAAATCAAATACTTCACACAAACAATCAAATAAATGACAAATAAAAAGACAGATAAAACCCACAACCAAACACAGAAATCATAATATTCTAAATATATTCTATAACGCATACATAAAATCAAAAAATAATACCCAAACATAACACACATAACCAACGATGTGATATGGGAGAATTCGAATGAAACTTACCAAAAAAGTACTTCTTCATACACTTCACCTGCTCCCGAATAACCTGAAAAATGAAGTTATACGGTTATAAATTGTGGGAAAAGAAAGTCGACATTAAATGAAATGACGAAAAAAGGAAAATAACATTCCATGGCAAAATGCTACCAAAAGGAAATCAAGTTGTGCTCAACCAAAATCAAAGAAATCACAAAAACAAAAAACAAAACACAAATGCGCACAAAAAATAACACAAATCAACAAATAATACCAAACACATAACACAGATAATGAAATTGCGATATAGCAGACAAAAGGGAATACGAGGTAAACTTAGATAAGAAGTACTTTCCTCACAAACTTCTCTTGCTTCCGAGAAACCTGAAAAATCCAGTGATATGCTTAGAAATGCTTGCCAAAGAAGCCGAGATCACATGAAAAGACCAGAAAAGGAAATTACACTCTTCTCACCCACAACAAAAGAAATTGGAATAAAAATGAAACGTAAAGAGCACAAACAAAAACATAATCAACATATTCGAAATGACATCAATAATGCATAGATCAAGTCAACAAATCATACCCAAACATAACAGATATATTGAACAATGCGATATATGAAAGAACAGGGAATACGAAGGAAAACTTATCTAAGAAGACTTTCCTCACACACTTCTCCTGCTCACGAGAATCCTGAAAAATCCACTTACATGCTTATTAATGGTGGGAAAAGAACCGAGATCAGATGAAAAGACGAAAAAATACAAAATAAACATTCCCACGGAAAAACACAGTTCAGAGGAAATCAAATACTTCACACAAACAATCAAAAAAATGACAAATAAAAAAGACACATAAAACCCACAACCAAACACAGAAATCATAATATTCTAAATATATTCTATAACGCATACATAAAATCAAAAAATAATACCCAAACATAACACACATAACCAACGATGTGATATGGGAGAATTCGAATGAAACTTACCAAAAAAGTACTTCTTCATACACTTCACCTGCTCCCCGAATAACCTGAAAAAAATGAAGTTATACGGTTATAAATTGTGGGAAAAGAAGTCGACATTAAATGAAATGACGAAAAAAGGAAAATAACATTCCATGGCAAAATGCTACCAAAAGGAAATCAAGTTGTGCCTCAACCAAAATCAAAGAAATCACAAAAACAAAAAACAAACACAAATGCGCAAAAAAATAACACAAATCAACAAATAATACCAAACAAATAACACAAATAATGAAAATTGCGATATAGCAGACAAAAGGAATACGAGGTAAACTTAGATAAGAAGTACTTCGTCACAAACTTCTCTTGCTTCCGAGAAACCTGAAAAATCCAGTGATATGCTTAGAAATGCTTGCCAAAGAAGCCGAGATCACATGAAAAGACCAGAAAAGGATATTACACTCTTCTCACCCACAACACAAAGAAATTGGAAATAAAAAATGAAACGTAAAGAGCACAAACAAAAACATAATCAGCATATTCGAAAATGACCATCAATAATGCATAGATCAAGTCCAACAATCATAGCCCAAACATAACAGATATATTGAACAATGCGATATATGAAAGAACAAGGAATACGAAGGAAAACTTATCTAAGAAGACTTTCCTCACACACTTCTCCTGCTCACGAGAATCCTGAAAAATCCACTTACATGTATTAATGGTGGGAAAAGAAACTGACATCAGATGAAAAAGACGACAAAATCAAAATAACATCCCACGGAAAAACACAGTTCAGAGGAAATCAAATACTTCACACAAAAAATCAAATAAATGACAAATAAAAAGACACATAAAACCCACAACCAAACACAAAAATCATAATATTCTAAATATATTCTATAACGCATACATAAAATCAAAAAATAATACCCAAACATAACACACATAACCAACGATGTGATATGGGAGAATTTCGAATGAAACTTACCAAAAAAGTACTTCTTCATACACTTCACCTGCTCACAAATAACCTGAAAAAATGAAGTTATACGGTTAGACAAAATAACATTTTAATTCCTTTCCTAAAACTATTAAATATTTTCCAAAGATTAAAACAAAATAAATTTAAAAAAAAAAACACTAAAACTAAAACTTTATAAACTTTTTGTGACAAGAGTTGCGTTATAAACTTACTTTACTTTATAAAATTTTGTATAAATTCCTTGTACGGCAGAGGAGTTCAATCAATATTTTGATCCAGTTTTCAGAATTTTGGGGAGGACTACTTCATCTTTCTCATGTTTCTATTTAACCATAATAAATACATCTTTTGTTTCAAATAAAAAATAAAAAAATAAGAAGACTCCTAAATTCAAAAGAATCAAATACAAACTATAAGAAAAAATATTAATTTAGAAACTTCTTTTAAGGAGAATTTTAAAACTACTAAATAATTAATAAGAAAAGAATCTAATCTCCAGAATTACCTAAATATTAATTTCGATTTCACTTAAAACTTCTAGCTAAAGCTAAAAATAAGAAGCAATTCTTAATGGCTCTTAGTTTCGAGTTCTAAAACAATGTTGGTAGACTACTAGTCTAGTAGCGTATAAATTGAGCTAGACACCCTAACTTGACTAACCGTCAAGTTGTTGTATAACTAATCCAACCCCTTAGTAAGTTGGTTGAAAATACTCTATGTCAACTCCAATCAAGTAATTGTATAATTGTGATGTAGAACAATCGTAAGATGGTTGTATACAATCAAATAGGTGGACTAAGGTTTCAATCTTTTAGGATTTAAGGAGGAAAATGAATAATAAAAATTATGGTAATGGGGAAAAGTAAATAAAAGATAAGGAAAGTAAGATAAAGGATAAAAGATGGAACGTTTAGTGTCTTAGAAGAAAAATAATGGAGTCTCACCATTAAAATTTGTAGGGGTATGCAAAATTATAAATCATTGGTTATTCATTAATTCGGTTTTACATTGATTACCCTTATTTTTTTATTTTTTTTTTGTTCTTCTTAGCAACTAAATTGAGTATTTTAATTCATCTTCAATAGATCCTATTCAACTTATAAGAAAATGAATTATAATAATTATATATAACAATGACAGTAGTAGTAGAGTAATAATAATAAAAATAATATAACTGGTATGAGAAAATGCATTCTGTGCACTAATAAACTATTGTTAGATTACTAAGGTCAATTTGAAATTACCAAACCTTTGCCTAGTGGAATTTTAGCAAGATCAAGTATTAGAGTGAGCTGATATCCCTCTCTTGCAGGTTCAACAATCTCCAAAACATCAAAACAAATTCCCTTTATCATCTCTATGGCTGTAATAGTGAAAGACCATGTGAGTGCAGAATTGCTTGGACAGTAGTGGGGTTGCTATTGACAAGTAGGTGTCACGTGGAATCAGATGCAGAAGACTGTTAACACATAATGTCAGAAATTCAGAAACCATTTGTTCAATATTCAATATGGTTCCAAGATGATAAAACATTTTTACCTAAGGATGCACCTTATTCCCAAAACTGAGTAATTCCTGAGTCTAGATTATCTCATGTTTTTTGAATTTGTAACTTTTCATGAAAAATGATAGATGATACATGATGAAGCAGTTGATTAATCCGTTTAGTGAATGGTCAATTCAAGATCGGGGGAAAAAATGGAACTTATTTAAAGTGTAGTATTTAAAGTATGTGAGAAACTTGCCAAAGGTTTTACCTGGACATGGTATTCCACCGACCCAAATTTCATTACAAGTGGGTGAACAATCTCCCATAGGCATTCTCATTGCTGCCATGACAAGGAAGGTAATCTTCGATCATTAAGTGTTAATTTTTAAATCTTTGTTCTGCACTAATCAAAACTTCTTCTTAGCTCCATTTGTGCTGCTGAGACAGGTCAAGAAATAAATGCTACAATAGCAACTTCATTTCCCACGAAGATCCATAAAATTTCCTTTTCCATTTTCCTTTCATCTTCTCCAAGAAACCAAAACAAAGGATTAGTTTTTTAATAATGAAATTGTTAGTGGCAAAACAGCTAATTCATACTAAAACATTTGCAGCAGGAACAATGGCAAATATCCATGAGATTGATCCTACTAATGTTAAGTTATTAAACTAGGAGGTTAATGAGAGCTTGTCAAATTAACTGATGATATATACTTTAAGCATATTAAACTTTGTAAGTCGGTTAATAATTACTGAGTGATGTTTTGATTTAAAGGTTCAATGCACCAAATAGCCCCTAACAAAGCATTACAATGACTCATTTTTCATTGAAAAAATGCAGAGCACTAAAAGTAATTTTTTGTTTTGCACCCTATCCACACTATGAAAGGCAGGATTCTCATTTCTGGATACTGAAACTGAAGATAAAACGTGCTAGAAGGTTGCCATGGGTATTGTTTTCCTCTTCCACGAAGTTGGTGATCTTTGACTTCAGAATTTGAAGACAAGAATTGACAGATCCCCTTACCTCACTTGGTGGAAAATGTTGTAACTACCAACCAAAGTGAAAGAAGAGAACCGCTTCATTCCCACAGGGCAATCATTGACTATTCAATAGGTATCTACTGGAAATCACTTTTCTTTTGTCTACAAACCGCACGAGTGTCAAGATGGTCCCCACCAAGTGGAAGCTAGAGACCACTCACTGAGTGTGACGACCATTGCTCCTATGATCATTGTTGCCTCTTGTCATGCCACACTGTCTAAACGGGTGGCAACAATCCTTGTAGCACAAACCTTGGGAGCAGACTTTTATACAGAATGGGCTGCTCCTTCGGTGTCTAGGTGGCAAATAGGTAGACATCCCTAAGTACTGATAGTGGAACAATCACATGCAAACCCCTTTTAATTTTTCCAATAGACTTTCCTTAGAAAAGGAATCATAGAAATCACAACAAAATTTGAGATGAGATTTCTTGCAACCTAGATGCCCACATGTGGACATGAAGAACTTTCTCCATCGTGACCTCTTATCCAAACAAGTATAGAATGGTCCATAGGTTTAATAGCAAACAAAACAATATAGTTGGCCATGGAATTTTCCATATGAACCTATCCCAGAATCTTCACCTTCATCTTCCTTAAATCACTTAATATCACAATACTACAGCTCGTGCTAGTTTACCATTGATAGATGTTCTTCTCTAATTTATTTTCTCTCCAATTTCAAGTCAGGCAAGCCACTAAATGTGAACTCTAATACTAAATATGGTGGATTTAACCAAATTAAGGGAGTGAACAGTTAGAGCTTCTCATACGTGATGAAGTCTATGAACAGGAAAAAACTCATTTTTGGATGAAGAGTCTAGGGATGAACGCGAGGGTCAAAAGGTAGTGCAGTTGAAGATCGCCATGCATGGCCAATTATTTTTGTGTGTATTTTACATGCAACATTAAATTCAATGTCTAGTGATCCTCCTTGCATTTACAATTCTTGGCAATGGTCTTCGGGCATCCAATCACCAAGCCTCCTAGAGCTTTCTAGCAGAAGGCAAGCAATTGTGCTTGACTCAACTCCAACAATGACAACAAACCCCATCCAAACCTATATTCTGTAATTGGCTTTTTGACCTTATTTCCAAATACTCGTTGACCATCAAAAACCTTCTTTCAAGACCCACCAGTCCAATTGGATTGTCTCGTCTCCATATTTGGGGTTTCTTAAGAAATTTCAAAGCCTCCAATGTATTTAGGTGATCCAAAGGCCAAACAATGGCACCTATATCTTAACCATCAAGAACTACAAGTCAATCAAGTGATAGACAGGACCAATAAAGAATCTTTGAATTCATTCAACTTAAGTTCTCGACAACATTCGGGGATTGGACTTTGTGGGCAAAACCCATTAACAATATCCCTAAAACAGATCAAAATTTTAGCTTCTGAAAGTTATTCCCTTTTTCAGACACCCCTTTGTAGCACAAGAATGCTATGCTGATAGTATCTAGGAACAGTCATGAATGATTGGCCATAATACTAAAGAGTTCGAATGATTCCCATGCTGAGAATTCATTGCAGCCCCGGATATGATTGCATTCCATCTTGAACGTGTTTCCTCTTTCATAAACATCAAACAGATTCTTCACTTGACTTATGAATCTATAACCACACACTAAAGCACAACCCTCTTCTCTCAATCACAATAGAGTACAAACTAGACAATCAAAGTAAACCCCAAAGGCGTGAACCCAAAAAATAAGGACACAAATGAAGATACCAAGATATGGAGGAATGGATGATTCAAAAGCAGAGTATGACCAAGAGAATAGATAAACAAAAGACTCATTAAATGGAAACCCATTTCATGCTGAAATCAATGGGCTCCGAGACTAGTGGCACATAAAAGATTCAACGCAAATATTGAAACAGGATCAATAATAAATTCTCATTCGCAAGAGCAAACAATATTTTAGACTCAAACCAAAAAAAGAATAACAAAATAGTATCATAGGTTCACCATCAATCAATACAATACTCAGAATTGTGCAGGAAAGCAAAGCACAGTCATATGAAAATAAGAAAGGTACAAGTTTTCAATGGTGACCATACCTAGAAGAACCTCCCTTCAAGCAATAATCTCCCTTGCTTCTAGTACTCTTCCTTCTCTAAGCCCGACCTCATCCCCCTCAGGTTCTCTATTCTTCTCTTTTGTTTCCTACTCTCTCTCTCCAATTCTCTCACTTTGCTCCTCTCTCCAATTTTTCCCCCCTGTTTTTCTCCTCTCAAGAATCCACCCTACTCTTATTCTCACATAATCCTCTCCTTTTATGGACATGTGTTGCTCTTGCTTTTCAATGGCTTGAGGTAGCCATCCAAATGTAGCCCCCCTTTGTGTTACTATCTTCTTCCCATAATTAGATCCAAATCTCATATGCACCCTGCTGCTTTTTTATTTGGTTTCTCCATCCACCCCACACATGAAAGGTAAGCTTCACTTTTTTATTCTCAATTCCAAAAATAACAACCTCTAGATATGACCTTATTTTCTCTTATAAAGTTTTACCTTGATTTCACTTTACAAACATGCAGCCTATTTCCTCATGAAAATGAAGAAATAAATATAAGTTGAATCACATAATTGAGAAATAATAATAATAATAAACTAAGATAATAAAATAAAATAAATAACAAACAAATAAAGTAAATAAAAATATCAAATATCATGTATGTAATAGAAAGAGACGATATTCAACGAATGAAATAGCAGTGACACACAGTAGATAAATCCAGTAGTCACACATAGTAGTCACAGTTGAAAGGAATTTGGATAGAAGCAAAAAAATGGGTAGATAAAGAATTACATAAATAGCAGTGACGATCTTAAAATTCATCAGTAGGCTTTAGAAAACCTTAAAACCTGAATAAAACTATGAAAAAAAGAACTAAGATTAGTAATTGTTATGAACTCTTATTTATTTTAAAAGTCCTAAACCTATATTAATAAGATTAAATAAAATAGTAAATTTGTCTAAATTTGAAACTTAAGTTCAATAAAAACTTCTTGTAATATAGAGTTTCTAATGATGAAGACTTTCTAGATTTTTAAGTAAACTCAATAGAAATTCAAAAAAAATATTTTTTAGAAAATAGAAAGTTTAAATGTAGAATTCTTTAAAGGACAAATTTCAATAACAAACTTCTTTCAAATTCTAATGCAACTCAAAACACTGATTATTAACAATATGATCTAGATAGCGCATTAGCGGTAAAAATCACATTTTGATGGAGAGGGATTTGAAAACATAAATAGTTTGTAGGTTGTAAGTAAGATTAATATACATAACTTATTCTTTATCGCACACTCATCAGACCAAAAGATTAATCACATCGATCCAAAACAGTCAAATCAATCAGCAATTCGATCCATGCAACACCATAAAACAAATATCTCTAACATAATTAAGAGAATAAATGAACACAAGAATATACAAGATATGCATAAAGAAATTATTGCTCCTACTGTCAGCCTCTGAAGAGCAATCAAGACGCAGACACAGAAATCACGGCATAGAAATGACAGCTTCAATTCTAACTCATCAGCTTCATACTGGAGACCCAAATCCAAATTCAAGAATGCTTTTCAGTTTTTAAGCTAGGACCCAATTTTGGACTGACCTTGGACGAGAGACATTCTTGTTTTTTTTCCTTTTTTCTCCAGGGAGATTAGATCAGTGAGGCATTATAAATGGAAGCTTTAGCAATATATTCACAAAATCTCCACCATCCCCGTTATTTCTGAAAAGAGTATTCTCTGTGGATAGAGAACCTAAATCATAAAATATAATAATAAGATATAGCTGATACAAGTCATTAGTTATGGAATGGCAGCAGAAACAGTAAAGTGAAAAACTTCCAAAAGGCGAAAATCTACAATCTAATTGCTAGGCAGATTACAAGCAAAATTAAAGAAGAAAACTTCATTGCAAATCTAGAAGCTAAATTCATGTTCACTAAGTTATAGCCTGAAATGTTATGGCTATTGTGTGTGTCCCTCTCAAAGAATATTCAATTAGTTGAACAAGGCAACACCTTGAAGAATTAAAAATATTTGTTGAATGCATCATGCATCAGCAATAAGTAAAGAAACGGTATATGGCTATTGCATGCATCTCTAATCAGTTATGCTCCCTTCATCATGATAAAAATTGAAATATGATCAGGTATGATTGCAACAAACAACAAAATCAAATTAGGAAAAAGCCAACTTCATTTCGAATACAGAAACACCTTATCTAAAGATATTAAAAGGTAAGGTTTAAGCGAAATCAATTAGACAGCCACACTTCATTTTGAAACAGAGCACCATCATCTAAAGATATTAAAAGGTAAGGTTTCGAACGATTTATAGAATCTACCAAAAATAGACATTACGTTCCCGTTTACAATACTTAAGGGTGCGCTATTGGTAGAACAGTTCAAGACGTAATGCAACAAAAACAGGAACCATCTGTATCATAGAAAACATTTATATTTTTCTTTCCAGAAACAACCAATTAAATTCAAGAGTTTCAACAAAAGTTTATTCATTAAAACAATAATAGAATTGAGGGTGAACCTCCCATTATTCCCAAAATATAAAAATACAATTATGTAGATGTTTCTACAACTTCCGAAATTCATTTGTGCAATACAAATGGACCAATAACAGAGAATCAAATACATCCCACCTGCTGAACAATCTTCAGAAACTTGAAAAATCGTACGTCCCCCAAAGTAATACTAAAAGTTTTCAAATTACAAGGGATAAATAATTCATCATTTAATCAACAAATATTGAAAACAGAGGAATCATCAAGCCTTAGCATCACTAACACATTTACTCTCACTCACGATTGCCTGGAGAAAGTTATGGCCATTCAGAACACATATGTTTCAATTACATGATCCTCCTTCCTTAGCTGTTTTACAGTCCCGGCACATCTACCCATTTCATAATGTATAAAAAGAGAAAAAAAAATTATGAACAAAACTGCAATGTTATTCACAAATGACAATCTCAGAGAGACAATCAAGAGATGATCGCGGTGGGAATCAGTCATAAATACTTTTCTTGTTTAAAAATAAAATATCCTAAAATTTTCCTCAAATACAAAACCAATGGTACATGTTCATCCAAAATGGGCACATCAACAAAATTAAAAACAAAAATAAAAATAAAAAGAACAGGAATGATTGGTTGCTGAGAAAACCAAAATGCAATATTCACTTAAGACTTCTCTTAAAATGTAGGCAATAAATAATCTTATATGGGATTTTAGAAAAAATAAAATCAGCAAACACTTACTTACATTTGGTAGCTTACAAAATTACAGGAACAAAACAATGAGGCATTGTTATGATCCATTTTGAAAATAATTTTTCTCATATTAGGAAGCAATATTTTGTTATTCAAATGTATCACATAAATTAAGAGACAACAAATACCACAGGTTTGGTTAACGCAGAGAAATGGATGAATTCCCTATTGAAATATCCAAAATGAGCATTTTAAAAATCAAAGAAACAAAAGAGCATTGGTTTAAAACAAAGACAGAGAAAAACAAACATTAGGCTTGCTGTCATTGCCAAAATACGTCTGCTAGGAAGCAAATATTTACTATTAAAAATGGGCATTTTGGAATCAAGACCATGCATGATCTAAAGAACACTATAAACAAAACAGAAAAATATAAAAACCGTCAAGAATCTCACTAGAGCGTTTCGTGAGGCTCTGGACCCCCCGAATCCCCTTGTGTGAGCATTGCGTCGATGGTGGACGAACGCGAGGGGTTAGGTTTAGAGTTAGGGTTTCTCTGACGGTAGAGGGCAGGTTGGGTTGGTCCTAGATAGTGAGGGTCGTCAGCCGGAGGGAACATCTCTTGTCACAGCTTGAGGTTCGAAACGATACGGTGGTAGGGCTTTTTCTTGGAAATGACGTGAGATTTTCTCAGTAAAATGCGAGAAACAAATACGAAACAAAGCAGTAAAAATGAAAGAATACGAAACTTAATCCTTGTTATAATGCACACTAACCATTATTCGCTTCCTCCTTTGTTTCATCTCTCTGATTTCCATGACAATATCTTTCAACATCGATTGAGAGGTTCTTTGTAGAACGCAATAAACAAATTCAGTGAATGATCGTAATTTAATGAATTGTTAGAGAAAAAAGGACTACTTTCCTAACATGGGAAAAAAATATTGTGCTAAGGGTGTCAATTCCCTAGGTAACCAATTTAAAACTAGTCTGACATTGAATTTAAGGTCCTTATATCCAGGAGACTGAGTATAGGGGTGGGTCTAGTTACTTTTGGAATAAATTAGTGAAGGTAGCAGAAGTTTTATTTTAGCAAAAATGAAATCACTGCTTTTATATTCTAGATTTTTTACTATTGGTGAAGTCCTTCTCAGATGGATTTCATCACATAATTCAAATTGTTTGTGCAATTAACAGTCTAGAAGTTAGTGTAGCTTAACAGGGTGGTTGTGTCTGTTCAAGTTTGTTTTTCATTGCTAAAAAATGCACAATTGTGCTTGCATACGAGCAACCTCAAATCTTGAGTCTTGATGAAGACAGATGAAATCATAGTTGAGTCTAACCTAACAAGACATGTAAAACTTGATCTTTTCACAGATATATGTATAGCAGAAGCTTGATGCATGATGATGCTTTTTATTTGGGGAGGTATTTATCATTAGGATCTCCTTCTTTTGTTGTTTGCAGTTGCATCTTGTATCGCATAATATAGGCTTTAGACTGTGAAACAAATAACTTCTCAAGATTTTGCCAAATTTGAAACGAAGAGCTTGATCCAACCATTTGAGGGAGGATTGCTTCCCTCATGGAGGATGGAAGACAGAAAACAAGAGTCTATCTTATTGTCATCATACAAGATATGCATCATTGATTTAGCCAAATTCTCTATCACTATCCTTGAGGAGCTAAGTCCTTTTCGAAGAAGAAGTGTGGCAGTCATGTCTTTGTTTATGCAGAAGGCTTTGTTGAACTATTGCAGAAAGTTGTTTTCATCTAGCTTCACTGCAAGTGGATGACTGAAAGTTCCAAAGAATTGGACTCCATGTGCAAAAGGAAGGTTAAAGAAGGAAGAGGAAGGAAAGGATTCAGACATTTTTTTTTCAAGCTGTGATACCAAATCAGAAAACTGGTAGGGAAAGGAAACTATAAAGAACAGTGAAAACGAAATTAGTTAAAGCTTTGTTTCTTCTTTCTGGATTTCATGTTTACATACAGTTAATTTTAATGGCCATAAAGAAGGAATAACACTAACAAATTCAGTTTATTTTATAACTAAAATAAATCCTATTACCTAATGGTAATACATTAATGCAACTTAATTAGTTGTTAAATAAAAGCTACAAAGCCTGAAAACATTTAATATTTAAAGCTTAACCGCTAGGCCCAACAGCTTGAGGATATAGTTTTAGATCTAAGCTCAAAAAGGTGAAGCTCAGCTGCATTAAATCATAGTAAAGCTATAGCCTCAAGGCTAATTACATTGTCACCTTAGGCAATCCTCACACGTAAGCATCAATAGCAATTTTAACATGATTATATCAAATAGAGAATTTGTAATTAGGGTTCATAACACATTTTTATAAGAAAAAAATAGTACTATGGCAGCAATATTTTGAGACTACAAAAGACAAGAAACAATATCTGAAGAAATAAGAAGCACATCAAGACTATAACAAACAAGAATAAGTAGAAACATCTATAAAGTCTAACATTTTATTTTCATGGAGTGTCAAGGAAAAAAAAATGTGCTAACTACAATGCTATGCAGAAAGTGGAATCATCCTGTATGCAAATACATTTCCAAATACCATGTCCAGATACTGTGTCATTATTGCTAAAATCATGACAATATAAGTAGGTAGCTAAAGAAAGGCCAAGGGAATAGATGTTATACCATGTCTTTATATGGCTCTCTAGCACAACTACGTCACCACCAAGGGCCTAAGGCTCTTCAATGGCATGCATCAGGATTTCCAGGTTTGTCCTTCAATCATGCTTATCGTTATAGCTAACGCTCTTGGCAATTGGATAACAA
>JBAPGN010001395.1:0-23831 GCA_037355405.1 Vitis amurensis | reverse complement strand
TCTTTTTGGGCGCAATTTTGTATTTTATATGGGCTCATGACTGTGTTGAGGTTCTTTGTCCTTTTTTTTATAAATTATTTTCTCAAACTATTTTCATGTTTATGAGCTTTATTTTATGAGGACTGTTTAGGTTATACTTTTGCTTTTCGTGACATATTGTACTGGATGGGATTGCAGAGCTTGCTGTTCTGGTAATATTTGGCGGCGGGTTTGCATAATTAATTAGGGAGGAGGACATTTCTCTTGCAAATGCGCTGTGTGCTGGGCTGAATTTATCAGCTGTAGTGATGAAGAAGAATGATGGGAGCGAGGAGGACACCCTGTTTTTCAGCTGCTGCTGTGCTGATGGCTGCAGAAGCAATCTGCGTCTCCTTCTTTACAACCCCCTTCTTGAGGAAGTGCCTGACTCAGCAGTTGTTCTCAAAGTTTTTCTTATGGTGGTGATTTGATGGAAAAGCAAATGTGAGACTCTTTTTCTTACTATTTTTTAGAAAATTCCTTTCAACTTGATTTTATGTGTGTCTAATGAAATTAGAATTGGATTAGAATTAGGTCATTAATATCCTCTGGAGATGAATATGGCTAACTTTTGCATGGATGTTAGTTAATTTGAAAAATTGGTTATTAAACGGTGGGAATCGCTAAGGTAATGGAAGCAACAGTGTTAAATATGGAGGCATAGTTTCAGACTCAGGTGGCTTATGAGTTCTGATAGTCAAGAATATAATTTTCCTCACATGCTGAAATAAGATTAAGGACCGGAAGTGAAGCAATGAATTATTGAGGAGTTAATGAACTTATTCAGAATTCGCATTGCATGAACAGATTTCTGAGCAAGCAGTGGAGCACATTCATCAAAAGTACCTTTTTCTTAAACTTGAACATACTTTTATTTCATTTGCACAAACCTTTATATAGTATGTGACATATTGATAAATACATTATGGATCTGTTTGATAGTGAAATAAAAACTGTTTTCCATTTTCAAAAGGGAAAAATAAATGAAAATGCTGCAGAAAATCATAATTGACAACACTTGTTCAGAAACTGTTTTCAAATACATCTCAGAACATGGCTTATTTTGAGGAAACTGTACAATAGTGTTTTCTACATTTTAAAAATGAAAGCACATTAAGAAATAAAAATGATTAAAAATAATTTTGGGACATACTGTAGTGAGGACAATGATCTACGTGGAGGGGCTTCAGGTTGGTAGAGACGGGCAATAGTGTTCACAGTTCACCCAGGTGTATCATACCTGGATTTGTCCTTAACGGCATGCCATGCAGTAAATCTAACTCCCATGATCTTGGAACTTTGATTTTAGGAGAAATCTTTCAGGTCAAGAAACTAAAGGATCTCAACCATTTTTTGTCTCTGCAAAATGTATGTCTTTCTTCTTCTATTCCAATCAAAGGTTTTGGAATTGGATCTATGTTTCTTTCTTGCCAAATATTTCTCTAGCTTTTTCAAAAATGATTCTCCTTTCTTTCTTTTTCAAGGCAAACTCAATTCGGAAATTCAAAACTCCCACATAATTGGCCCTTCTTTTTGGGTTTAATAACTGGTAGAAAGGTAAATATTATCATGCTTCAGCTAGGAGATCCATAAAGATTGAGCTCAAATTGCTGTGCTTGTCTTGGAAGCGAGAACTTACTGGCTGTCCTTTTCTTACTTATCTTTTACTTTAGAGTTGGCGATAAGGAGTCTCTTTAGAAGCAGGGTTACCTTGGGTAGCTGCTAGAGGCATTTCTGATACGTGGTTTGTGTCTTTTGGAGGTTTTGGTGGAAGCCTAGAAGTAACATTGTGGAGAAGGACTGTTCAAGTAATCTTGGGATTATCTGATTGGATGGAAATGCTAGGATCTTTTAGAGTGGGGAAAGATATAGGATAGTTTATGCTATCTCACTCCTCTTCATTGTAGGCTATCTAGGACTTCTCTAGAATTCCTTTGAGCAGCATTTTTTGGGATCGCGGTTATGCTTGTCTCACTATTTTAGGAAAGAATGTTACATGCAGGGCTGGGGTGGGATCTCCATAGTTTAGTGTCTTGAGCCCCATTGTTGATGGTTGATTCTGGGAATCCAGTTCAGAATTGTTTATTGGGAGGACTTAATTGGGAATCTTAGTGAGTGAAGATTATTTGAAGTTTTTTATCGGAAGAGCCAGATTTGGGCCTAGCTATAGGAATATGGGAGATCAGAAACTTGCCTTTACTTCCAAGGGTCTCAAAGGTGCAATGCATGTTAGGACATTAACTGATTTTCTGGTAGAGGGGGATTTCAGTTATGCAGTCTTGTCTTGGGTTATCCAACCACCATAGAATGGCCTTGGAGATGATGATACGATTAAATGTGGAAGATTATTAATGTGGTCAGGGACTAGGTTGCTCTTTCTTGAGAAGCCTGGATCGAATTAGGATGGTGACAAAGAGGTGCCTCATCCCTAGTTGAGTTTTTTTGGATCTCTTGCCCCCTTGAGTCTTGTTTCTTGATACTTTATTTAGGTGTGGGAAGCCAAAGGCTTTCAATTGACAAGATTTTTTGTTACTTTTCTCTTGTACACTTTCTTTTTCCCTGTTTGAAGAAATTTCTTCACTCTTCCCAAATATAAAAAATAAAATAAAATAAAAGATCTGAAAGGACCGTTTTTTACCTCTGCTAACAAACAAGCCATTTATCTTCAGAAATAGGCTACGTTAGATTATAAAAATTGATTCATTGTTTTAGTTTGATTATGCATATTGAGTTTATGAATTATCAGGTTAATGCTCATACTAATTTCTTTCCATGCGCACATTAGTTCATTTGATTCCTTGTTCATGCATTTAGATTTGATATCAGCCCTTGAGTTCTTTTGATGGTTTAATTTAGTGCTGTTTAATTAGTTGTTGGTGATCTAGAAATGTCTTTAGAGGTCACAAGGTTCTGTTTCTCCAACTTCCTCACATGGTTCTAGGATTGAGTTGTGGGGGAAAACTGAAGATTTAGAGGTGGCAATTAAATCAGCCAATTAAGTTAGCCATGGGCATTTGTGATGGATGTCATGAGAGACTACTTCTGAGGAAAGTTTCTCTTCAAATAAAGACAGTTCTTCAGTTGAAGGATTGAGGTTGAACTTGTTTCTTCTGATTTTTTTTTCCATGTCTTTTCTTTCTTTCTGATTTTTTTTTTTTTTTTTTTTTCTAGTGCAAGAATTAGTAAACTTGAAGCATAAAAGGAGTTCTGTTTCCTTAGTTTTCTGGTCCAGTTTAGCTTAGCATCTGCCTTGTCTTTGGATAGCATGTGAAATCATTACCCATAATCACCTTTTTGAGCACAAATATTTTGTATCCAAGTGAGCACCCGTAATGTAGCTAGTATTAGGTTGGCAATTTGATTAATAGTAGTGGAATAAATGTCATGGTTAGGTATGGCAATTTGTTGGAGTCGCGAAATGTTGAATTCCTTCGTATTAAGGTAAGTACTATGAGATTTTCTTAATCCAAATACAACTATACTCATTCAATGATTGTGCTATAATCCTTTTGACATGAACACAACTTGTTTGTTACACTATTAACATGATATGGCCCACTTATTGCACCAGTAATATGATAGAATATAAACATTTAACAAGCAAGAGCGTATTTGAATTTCTTCATCCATCTGTCATGCTTTATCTATATTGTCTTAATTTTTTATTTGGATTATTTAGTATTTTTGGTGTTTCCTCTTAATTTCTGTAGCCTCTGTTGGTTGCATGAATTTTAACTATCAATTTTTGTTGTCAGTGAGGTTATATTAACTTTAGGCCGGTCGAGAACAGTAATGGAATTTCTTTGTGCCGCAAAGGAGAAAAAAAGATCATTCCGGGTATTTGTTGCAGAGGGCGCTCCAAGGTTTCTACTTGTAGCTAGTGTTTGTTGGAAGCCCAAGGGTCTCTTTTTAGCTTGATTTAATTTTTGCTGTTTATCTTTCTAACTCCATTTCATGAATTGCTACTTGATTAGGTACCAGGGGCATGTGCTTGCAAAAGAATTGGTTGCAAGAGGTTTACAGACCACTCTGATCACTGATTCTGCAGTTTTTGCCATGATTTCTCGTGTGAACATGGTATGTGAGAACCTTAACCATGTTCCTTTTGGTGATCAATTTCCTGGACTGTTTTTGCCTTCATCTTGAAACATTTTATGTAAAGGTTATAGTTGGAGCTCATGCTGTAATGGCGAATGGTGGGGTTATAGCACCTGTTGGGTTAAATATGGTTGCACTAGCTGCTCAGAGGCATGCTGTCCCTTTTGTTGTACTTGCTGGCACTCACAAGGTATTTTATCACAATAACTGCTCTTGTTTCACTATAACTTTTAGGAGGAAAGTCAAGAAGCCAATTCTATTACCTGCTAACAGCTTCCATAAGTTTGACATGCCATGGGTGTGAATATGGGATCTTTGCTCAAGCTCATGGAGTGTCTAAATAGGTCACAAGAAAATATCACCGGCATGCTAGCTTAAGGTCATCTATAAGCACCTTTTGCAGTCCACTTCTTTTTGGTTTTTTCTAATTGATAAATCTTGCAATACAATTCATGTGTTTGCTTATATTTAGTTTTGTGCTTTCGGTGGTAACACAGTTTTGAACTTGATCAATGAGCAGAATTTCACCCAGAACCAATTCAAAGAGCCTAAGTTATAAGTGGCTTTGGATAATCAGAAATCAATCAGATTTTACCCATTATTTTGAGTTTTTTATTTAAATGTTCTGCCAAAATGAGGAAAAATTAACACCTTTTTTTACCACAATTTTTTTTTTTTTTGGGTGGGTGGTGGGTCCTAAATTTCAGCTGAATTTTATAAGTCATGGAAAAATTTTGTGGAATAATGAACAAGTGATGCTTGTAAAAGCTTCGTATTTTCACTGCATATTATTTTTTAGTCAGGTTAAACTTTGTCAAAAATGAGATCTGCTAAGAGTTAATTTTGTGGACCATCCACATGACTTCTTTTTACCAACTGACCTATTTTACTCTCCTCAAGCATAACCCTAGCTAGTTACTGGCAAATTGCATTTTTGTTTTACATTGGGTGGGCCAAGCACATGTGTTCTTGCCGTATCCCTTCTCATCCAAATGTGAAAAAGACTGACAAAGTTGAAGTTCAAGCTTCAGCCCAGGCTTTGAGTAAAGATATTCTAGGTAGTTTAAACTGCATCTTAAAATTCCATGACTTCAGAATGAATAAATTTTCTACCTTTCTGATCTCTTTAGCTAAGTAAGTTTACGCTCGAAGCTTAATAAACAAGTGTGATCTTTGCAAACTTCCCTTGTATATTCCACCTGATTAAAGAATAAGTTCTAAAAAATTTCTGGTGAACATAAAACCAGTTACCAACTAGGAAGATATTTTTTTTTTTTTTGATAAGTCAGTAACCAACTAGGAAGATAGCAGGAAGTAATTTGCAATCTCTTCTTTTGGAACATATTTACAGAAGTACAAATCCAGTGGCACTGATGAATGTGGTCAAGAATCCATTTCCTATCAAATAAAGGGAAAAGGAAAGAAAAACAAAGTTGCCATAAAATTAACCTTTTAATTTAATGTAGAAGTCTTAACTTAAAACTAGACATTCATACTTCATGAACAGTGTCTGACATGCTAATTTTAACTTGTAGGTAAGTGCAGATTGCAGATATTTAATGATGAACTTCTTGCTTTGGCACTTCTGTTAATCTTCTTTTGTATGCATGACAGTTGTGCCCTTTGTATCCACACAATCCAGAGGTCTTATTGAATGAATTGAAATCCCCATCTGAGCTGCTGGATTTTGGAGAATTCTCAGATTGTATGGACTTTGGAAGTGGCAATGGTTCCCCTCTTCTTCATGTTGTCAATCCTGCATTTGATTATGTGCCACCAAAGCTTGTTAGTCTATTTATCACTGACACGTAAGTTTGCATTAGAATTCCAGAATTTCAACTCTCATGCTCATTTTAAATTTGTGGAAGTGTCGATGTTATTCTGAGAAAATACTCAAAATATTTTTTTCTCTAGTTAGTGGAAATTAGAAGACAGACTAAGGAAAAGTCAATAGATTCAATCCTGTATTACATATTTAGCCTAACTTTCTCAAAAATCTTACTGGGTCTATGAGATACTATGCACGCGAATGAATTAATAAATAAAACCATTTTCCCTTTACTAGAGGGATCTATCTGGTTTTAGTACACTCTATGGATGTCATTTTTCCTTAAATCTTGTTATTTTGTTCATTGTGGCAAAATTTAGAACAATGTCATTTTTGCTTGATATTTTGACTTAACCTATAGTATTTCTTTTTGTAGTTTTGTATTCCTGCAATTTCTGACATTCTTTACTTCCTTCAGAGGGGGACATAACCCATCATACATGTACCGGCTCATTGCGGACTATTACTCTGCTGATGATCTGGTGGTGCAGCGGAGACCTGCATCTGGAAATTGACTTTAGTTCCCCTATTTCTAGTATGTTTCAAGTAAGTCATTCCTATTATTTGATTTTAAATCATATTGGAACTGTTTGCGCCCAATTTCTTAAATTACTAGAAGATGAAATCATCAATATGTTACATTGATGCATGCAACAAACCTGTGGACACGAGAGATATGAAAATCCAATAAAACAAAAATGAAACTCATATCTAAACTGTGGATGAGGGTTTTTTCTGTGAAAGTTCCACTGGGAAATTCTTTACTTTTCCTTAATATAATAAAATTTGACGATGGTGGAAAGTCTTGCTCTTATTAACAAACAAATGAAGGCTTTACTAGAAGGCACTGCATTTTTTTGAACAAATTAATCCATAAATTGCAGATGACCATGTTCTGCCTGGCCCCATTAAGCATCTTTCTGTCATTTCCTTTGATAATTGTTGCCCCATCATTTTCTATTTTGTACTTTTGACAATCATTGTAATGCACCATACCATGCACCGAGCAATAAATTTCCATGTGTGGATTATTCTGGGTAATGCACCAGCCATGATCTACACGTCCTGTTTTCACATCATATGGTTGTTATGATAAACGATTGTCTACTGACATTTTTGTGTGATTGCTCAATTTTCAGATAGTTCAGGAATACACCACAGAAGAAAATGCTGGCAGGGAAAAATGGATTCTGTTAGTGTATTGGACTGCATCGACTGTTTTGAGGGTAGAAGTGACTCAGGGGAAAACTATGGTTCGATGTGGAAGAAACAAATGGTGCAGGTGGTTTCTGTGATTGTGATGAAGTAAAAAGGCAAAGCAGTGATCAAAGGAAGAAAAGAAACGATAGCCAAGTGAATTCTTTAATTGTGTAGGGGAAAGAGGCCAAGAGCTGTATCCTGTAGCAAAAGTATGATACAAAGCACTCTTTGATGTTAATGGACTATTTCATTATATACCCTAGCAGTGAAATTAATAACAGTTCGCATCTGATTGGAACTTATTGCTATGTTTGTTGCATTTTTTTTTTTTTTAAAGTATAGATTTAGTATGTATAGTTTATATGCTTCAAAATTACTTTCAAAAACGGATACCAATGTTTGAAGTGAATATAATTATCCCTGTTTTCAACTCTTGGTTGAACATGTCCCTTTGTCTGCAACAAAAAACAGTCCGAAAATAATTTTAAATTATTATCAGCTTTTTCATTTTGTTTTTAGAAATTTCCTGCAGAAAACAACAACCGAGCATGAAAGTAAATCGAAGGAAATGGTCTTTTAGTTTTTAAAACCCAAAATTTTTTTCTAATCATATGGTCAATCGACCAAAGAGGCCCTTGCTTCTAATCCAACATCATCTCTTGCACATGGGAAGACACCTTAGTTTTCCCAGTTTCACGTAGTACATAAAATGTACAAAATAGGTTTAACCATATCATGTAATCCACAAAAACATACCTAACCCATCCTACAAAGATTAGGGGTGTGACTGGTCAGTAATATTTTTTAGTTTGCATTACTTTTTGTTGGGGATGACAAAGTTCGATATAATTCATTCTCAAAATCAACGCACTTTTATTCAGTTTGGGTTGAGTATAATTGTATTTGAATCAAATTCATGTCAATTTTGCATAATCGTACACACCCTTGCTTCCCTATCCTATATCATCTCTTACACATAGACAACATCTAAGTTTTCCTTGTTTCCACACAGTACATAAAACATGTAATGTAATCCATAAAGACATACTTAACCCATCATATAAAGAATAGGGGTGTGACTGTCTACTCATACTTTTGAGTTTTGAGTTTGTATCACTTTCTTGGTGGGAACGGTAAAGTTTGATATAATCCATACTCAAACTCAATGCACTTTTTATTGGGTTTGGGTTGAATATAGTTGTAATTGGGTCAAATAATTTGTTGACTTTATAACTTACATGCATACCCCTTGCTCTTCCCATCCAACATCATCTCTTGCACGTAGACAAGCATCTCCATTTTCTTGTTTCCATGCAGTACATAAAACATACCAAATGGGTGTCACCATATCATGTAATCCACAAACATACCTAACCCATCATATGAAGATTAGAGGTGTGATTGCCCTACTAATACTTTTGAGTTTTTATCACTTTCTCATAGGGATGGAAAAGTTTGATATAATTCATTCCTAAACCCCAAGACACTTTTATCGGGTTTGGGTTAAGTATGATTGTATTTGGGTCAAATTCATATCGACTTACATAATCATACATACCCCTTGCTTTTCATCCAACATCATCTCTTGCACATAGACAAGCATCGTCATTTTCCCTTGTTTCCACACAATACATATAACGTACAAATGTAATCCATAGAACCATACCTAACCCATCATATGAAGATTAGGGATGTGACTACCTATCAATACTTTTGAGCTTGTATCACTTTCTCATTGGTGTAGCAATGTTTGATATAATTCATACTCAAACCTAACGTACTTTTATCAAGTTTAAGTTGAGTATAATTATATGAGTCAAATTTCCATTCACTTCCATAATTCAGATCGACTCCTTGCTTCCCGTCCAACATCATCTCTTGCACATAGTCAAACATCCTAGTTTTCCCTATTTCCATGCAGTGCATAAAACATACAAGATAGTGGTCACTATATCATGTAATTCACATAAATATACCTAACCCATCATATGAAGATTAAGGGTGTGACTGTTCACTGATAGTTTGTATCACTTTCTGGTGGGGGTGGCAAAGTTTAATATAATTCATACTCAAACCCAACGCACTTGTTATTCTATTTGGATTGAGTATAATTGTATTTAGGCCAAATTCCATGTTGACTTTACATAACTCTACAACCCATTGGCTTCCATCCATATATCTCTTGCATATAGACAAACATCTCAATTTTCCATGTTTTCTCACAATAACATAAAACGTTAACAAAATGGGTGTCAACATATTATGTAATTCACATAAACATACCTAACCCATGTATATGAAGATTGGATGTGTGAATACCCACTGATACTTTTAGTTTTATATTACTTTCTAGTGGGGGTAAACAAAGTTTGATACAATTCACACTCAAACCCATCTATTTTTCATGATGTTGGAGTTGAGTATAATTGTACATGGGTAAATTCTTGTTGAATTGCATAATCTGTACAAACCCCTTGCTTCACATCCAACATCATTCTCTTGCATGAAGACAAGCATCTCAATTTTCCCTATTTTCACGCAGTATATAAAACATATAAAATAGGTGTCATCATATCATGTAATCCACAGAAACATACCCAACCCATTATATGAAGATTAAGGGTGTGATTGCCTACTGTTACTTTTGAGTTTTGAATTTCTATCCCTTTCTCGTTGGTATGACAAAGTTTGATATAATTCATACTCAAACCCAATGCACTTTTATTGGATTTGAATGAAGTATAATTATATTTGAGCCAAATTCATGTCAACCCGCATAACTATACATATCCCTTGCCTCCTATCCGATATCATCTCTTGCACACACATAAGTATCTTAGTTTTCCTTGTTTTCATGCAATACATAAAACCTAAATGGGTGTTACCATATCATATGATCCATAGAAATATACCTAACCCACCATATGAAAATTAGAGTTGTGATTGCCCACTAATACTTTTGGAGTCTGTATCACTTCCTAAGTTTGATACAATTCATACTCAAACCCAACATATTTTTATAGAATTTGGGTAGAGTATAATTATATTTGGATCAAATTCGTATCAATCTACATAACCCTTTTAATAAATAGGTTATTTTTGCATCTATATGTATAACACGAATTTGACCTAAATTGACCTATTTAATAATCACGTTAATTAACCTAATTACAATTATAAAATACTGAACTCGTATTTAACTTATTTTAAATTTACTTTTGAATAAATATATCGATTGAATCATAAACATTTCAAATTTAAAAATTAATCACTTAAACTTATACAATACTTAATCCAATTATTAAATAAGAGAACCTTATTATTGAATATGTTAAATAAATTACAAGATGTGTTATCTATTAATAATTGGACAACATTTAGATTTATATTTTTAACTGGATTATTATTCATATCGTGTTGAAATTAACTTATTTAATCACAATGTGAAACGGATATGGCTTCATCAAACATGAATTTACCCCCTTCTTCATCAGAACTGACTTGAAGCCGCTACCCATGAAAACAGACACTAGGTTTGCAGTGATAATCACTTGATCCCATGCTATAAACTCATAAAATCCATAAATTTTCAAACATGAGAGAACCCAATACAACATTAACAAGAAGAAACACAGGTAAATTGGTCTAGGTAGTTCACAACTCTACAATTTTAGGGACAAATATTAATAATCATCTACGATCCACATCAAACCAGAAAAAGATGGAAGTTCGAGCATAAATGACTCGTACTCGTTGCAATGCCAGAGATCCACTTGTCACAACAGCTTTTGCACCTCCTTCAATCCGAGTTCGAGAAACAGAAACACTATCACCATGATCTTCACAGATGAAGTTAGTATCTCAGGCCAGCTGCTGTACTCACAATGGCATGATAAATGTCAAGGGGTTTGACTCACACTGAAGTATGCACCCATCTATAGTCAGCCTTCCCACTCCTATGCAGCAAGCAGCAACCAAGCTCGCCTTCACCGTTAAGTTTGCTACTTTGCAGGTGGACAGGAACTCCAGCGCAACTGCTCAAAGGACAAGGAAAAAAGGCATTACAAAACTACTTGTTTTTGTGGTGAAAAGCTGGGATGGTTATTTTCTAGGAGTCCACTCTACAATGTGGATGGCTATTTCTATGATTGGATTGAAATGGAGATGAATTCAATTTCAAATTTGAAGGAAAACTTTGAAACTGAGAGATCAGGCCTCTACAGCCATTGTGCACCAAATAAGGTGCTCCAGGAGTTTAGCCATGGATAGCAACATGTTAAAACTATATATTATAATTTCATTTCAATTGGACGCCTTCTTATTTTTCAAGAAACACAGTTACAGAAGCCTCTTAATTTAGGCGATGCAATATTTAATACAATGAAATCCTTGTTTATTATCAAAAGAAAAAAATTATTGTAAAGAGGACTCCCATAAAATCACCAACTCTAAAAGGTAACATATTGAAATTTTTGCAAACCTGTCTGAACCCCGAGAACAGAGGAGGGTGGTATCATCTGGCAGCTCACCTCCACCAATCTGAAGAAAAGAAGTTTAAATAGAAAAAGGCAAACGTTGACTGCCATTAAAATAGATTTTTTATTCGTTAGTAAAATGACTCGTGAGATTAGGTCGGATATCCTAATCTTAATAGCAATCTACCATTAGTGTGTTTGGTATGGACACAAAACCAGAATGCCAGCACATGTGTTGCTTTTGTTCAACTCACCAATGCTAAAAGCAATTTTGTAGGTTCGGACTGGAGGTTAACTTCTTATCAAAACAAAATAGAATAAAATAAATTACTACAGTTAACTCTCTAACTTCATTTTAATATCCACAGAATTAATAGGAAAGGTTTTTTCAGCACTAAATATTCAGGGCAAATGCAATATCGTTTTCTACAATTTCCTAAAGATTCATTAAATAAACTTGGAAAATTGACTTCAACAGGATTGCAATTGATATGCAAGTAGAATCAGAATAATTTTTGTCGTTGTTACCCACATAAAAATAATAAACCTATAATGAAAGTAGAAAGGTCAGGTAGTAGCAATTGGCAAGAATAGGTATAAACTCAATATGGGAAAGAAATTAAAATAAAATGTAGACAAAGTGAAGACATTACTTTTCTTTTAATCAGAAAAATAAAATTAAAATGCATCTTATATAAAAAATAAATAAAAATAAATACATAAACAAATACATAAATTGAACATTGGAAAATTACCTAGACCAAATCATTTGTTGGTCTTAACTATGCACACGAAATTAAGTAACCCCTTGCCACTTGAACCCGGACATCAAAATGTAAAAATATACCCTCTCGCTAGCCATATTTATAAAATAAAGGGTAACTTGCACCCTCCACAACAATGTCTAATAGGAGTATTCCCCTCATCAAGATTAGAAATTTTTTTTTTTTTTGATGAGTAATTTTTTTTTTTGGGTCCCTGTTGAGACTCAAACCTGAAAGCCCCCACAGCCCCATCCCAATCCCTTGCCACTTGAGGCAGGCCTCAAACACCAATGGCCATATTAAACTTGAGTGCGTTTCCCTTAGTGTTTATAGATAGCTTTGCATGGGCAACAACTGAAACTGAAACATCTCATGGAAAAGAAAACATTGACATACCAGGCAAAGGGGCTTTTTTATCTGAATATTAGAGGCCAGATGACTCCCACCTGCTGCAATAAGAATGGTATCACCAGGCCTACATGGAACAAACCCTCAATCAGTTTATATTGCCTACCATATGATAAGGGGAATCAGATATGTGCAAATGTAATTTACTAACCTAGCAGCAGAAACAGCCATTTCAATGCTTGGGAAAACTCCAGGCTCAGATGAATCTTTGACAGACCGATCTACTCGCAGCCATAGACGTGGGTGACATGCCAGGTAATGCCATCTGTGGCAAACGAGGGCGGTGTTATACCGATCTGCAAACTCAATGGCAATCCATGACAGAGACTGTATGATATCATATATGCATGGGGCAACAACATCTCTCAGATGCAACAGCAGTATCGAGAATGAACTCATCTAAAAGTTACAAAATCATTGAGATCAAACTGACATTGAAAATTAAAACAACTAAAGCACATAAAAATTTGAAAGAGAGAAATAATAAAAGGTATCCCAAAGTGTTATGGTCAAATTGTCTATTTCCACAGGTCTTATTGAACAAGGTAACTCTACAATTTTAAGAAAAGAAACCCATAAATTAACAGTATCACTCTAATTTAAACATAGTATCATCAATAGAAGGAAAGAACACACCATTTAAGACAAAGAGAACCCATTTAGTTAATCAACCTAACCAATGGGTAAGAAGAATAATTGATGGAATTTATCAAGTAGATTTTCATCAAATCTTAAAAATTATAAAACAATTAAATAATATATATGCAATTAGACAGTAAAATGATCTGATTACGCTGAAATCTTTTTTAAAATTGATCTGATGTAGGACTGCATGATTTTTGTAATGTAATTATGGTGATATTTAAGGGGATATAGAAATCATTATTCATTAGAGGTATTTTACGACATAGGAGCCAATCTTGGCTTTATTCAAACCAACCAATCACAACCAACAACAACCACTCACCCCCAAACCCCTTAACACCACCCCTCTCTCCCCAACCTAAGTGCCTATTCTTCAAGAAAAGAGGCAAATCTATAATTAAAAGTGATCAATGTAGTTAGTTGGCGTATACTTAAAATGTTACAGATCCACTTTTATAGATTATATTCCCCCCTTATAAGGGCCATACATCCACTCTTCAAAATCCCAATTACCTAATATTTGAGACCATAAATATTGAACATCACACTGCTATTTATGGATAATATTTAGTCCCCAATCATCTCAAGAAAAAAAGTGCATAAAACTTATATGTGACAGGAAAATGCTTAGATGCGAACTAGCAGAGCTTTATCACCACAGAAGCACATGGTCAGGACTATTATTAACATAAGCAAGATACACTCCTTGACTAAAGGTGTGCATAATGCAATTACATTAGCTGATTTACAGATTCAACCAAATTCAATTTAATAATTAACATTAGATTATGATTATAAGTCAAAGAATACTTGATGGCAGCTCCAGTTATCTCTCTTACATTTTAGTGTTACCCTAGTCTCTGTTTCAACACCTATCATCCTAACGTCCATCTTGACACCTCGCAAGAACATATCACCATATACATGTTTCTTCAGTAAGATAATCAAATCCAGAACACACAAGTTACAAAATATCAGTTCTCCCCTCTTTCCACTCCCATCCCCCATAATATCTAGGGTTCCTAAATTTCACTAAGACCCACTAAAGTTTTGAAATTCTAAAAGAATTGGGCATTCAGAAACAAAATAGAGAAACAAAAAGTTCCAGAATTTCATAAAATTTCCCCAAATTTCTTCCCATCCAAACGGCACAACACAGTAATTGACACTTCCACTCAAAACATTCTTCTTCCACCCTAAGAATTTTCCCTTGGGTTGCTGAGAAACTGCTTAAAACAAAAGACAACAGAAACCAAAATCCCATTTTCACCTCAACTAAGCCTCAGAGTCGCTGAACCCATGTACAGATTCACATAAAACGAGAAATTCTCGACGGAAACACAATTTCCCCGCAAGAAGAAAGGAAAAAAAAACAGAAGAAGGAATCAGAATTAGGGTTGGGATTAGGTTAGAAGGAAGTACCTGGAATAGGGGATAAGAAGCTGAAGATGTGCATGAGACAACCATCATCAAGATTGTGTATGGAAGAAGAATTTGAATTTGGAATTGAAGAAGAAGTGGATGATTTTCTATGCTTCCACTTTCTCTTCTCTTCCATTCTTCTCACTCCTCCCTGGTCTCTGTTTCTCTGTGCAATATGAATGTTATCATACGATATCATCACCCTTCCAAGGGAAACGCCTTCTTTTATTTTACCTCAATATCTGATACCATAGATTGATAATAAAGGAAAATATTTTTCTTTCCAAATTTTTTTTAGGGTTAGGGCTAATCACATGCCAACCAATTTTTTTGGGAATGGTGCCTTTCTATACACTCAAATAAAAAAAATCATAAAATAAAATCTAAAATTTATAAAATAAAATTTTCATAATAATCTAAAAATAATTAGCATTTCAATATTATTTTTGAAAACTCAAATTCATAAAATACAAATTTCATATTATAATTTAAAAATAATTAGTATTTCATATATTTTATTTTAGTTAAATACAGTGTCTTTAACCATCACATACCATCTTATAATGATATATGTATTACTTTTGATGATCTTAAATGCACTATATTTTATTTAGTGAATATATAGAACTTGAATTATTTTTAAATTTTTTTTATTTTATGATTAATTTTATATGAGTGTATGAAAACTAATTTTAATTTTTTTTTTACACAAAATATGATTTATATACAATGAGTGATTGTATTTTTTTCGGGAGAATTATGTTTTCAACCCAATGGGTTTGCTAATTAAGGTAAGGTCCTCCAACTACCCATAATTGATTACAATGATATGAGATAGTAATTGACTAAATACCATTTGACTCATTTTTGTCTTTATTATACTACTCTTTATGTGCCACTACTAGCAAATTCTCTTTTATTTAACCATTTTTAATTTTTTTGTTATTCTTTTAAACTCTTTCATAAATAATTTAAAAATCAATATTATTTTCTATTTTTAAATTATAAATAAACAAAAATTATACTAATGATTCAAATACTATTTTGGAAAATACATTTTTAAAAAATATTAATTTAAATAAATAAAAGTTATATTTTACTTTTAGAAGTAAATAATTTAATGATTAAAACACTATTTAAAATAAATATATTCACTATTTTCTTTTGTTTTATACTAAAAAGTATTTTAAAGTTTTTTTTTACTATTATAAAATAAAAAGTTTAATTTTTTTTAATCTTCTTTCTTCCTTATTTTAATAACTTTTTGAGCATGACTTTAATAATAAGTTATATGAAATGTTGCAAATTTGTTTACTAAATATTTTTTTAATGATTTGAATTACTTGAAAATTTATTAAAATAAGAAAAATAAAAAGAAAGAAAAATGATGGATGAATACTTTTTATTTTAGATACCCAATTAAAATGTTAAGGTATATTTACTCATTTTAGATGAAAACAAGTAGTTAAAAATTATATAGATTATATTTGAGTTTGGTTTGAAAATATTTTTCTAGTTTTTATTTTTTATTTATTTTTTAAAATAATTTTTATTTTTATATTGTCTCTTTTTGAAAATACATTTAATTAAAAAATGAAAACCTTGTTTAGTACTATTTTTTTATATGAAATTAATAAAAAGAATTAAATTTCATTTATTTTTTTATTGTGTTATTATACAATAGTATTACACTAACTGTACAAGGAAAATGTACTAAGTGTACAAGGGTATATAAGACTACTATTTATGAAAGATTTTAATCGATTCTAAACCATTCTTTTATTTTTCTTATCATTCACGAATTGTACACATATGTTATGCACTTTATTTAATTCTCATATGGAAATTCCAATAACTTTTCCAATAATGATATTTGGGGAAAAAAATTTGATCCTAAGTCATCCATCATTTTCTCAACTAAACCATTGGAAATATAATTAAACACATGAAAATTTCAATACTTTCCTCATATTTGAGGAAAAAAAATTGATCCTAAGTCATCCACCATTTTCTTGACTAAACCATTGGAAATATAATTAAACACACATGTCCAATATTTTCCCTAGTAATGATATTTGGAGAAAAAAATTTGATCATAAATCATCCACAATTTTCTCAACTAAACCATTGGAAATATGATTAAACACACTATATGGACACATAATTTACAAGGGATATGAAATTTGTGCCACTGTACAAGGGTATTACACTAACTGTACAAGGGAAATGTACTAAGTGTACAAGAGCGTACAAGACCATCATTTGTAAAAGATTTCAATTGATTTTGAACAACTCCTTTATTTTTCTTGTCACTCAAGGATCGTACACTTATGTCATGCACTTTGTTTAACTTTCACATGAAAATTTCAATATTTTCCCCAATAATGATATTTAGGGAATTTTTTTTTACCTTAAGTCATCCATCATTTTTTCAACCAAATCATTGAAAACATAGTTAACACATCTGCATGGACACATAATTTAGGAAGGATATAAAATTTGTGCCACTATATAAGGGTATTACACTAATTGTATAAGGGAAATGTGTCAAGTATACAATGGTGTACAAAACTCCTAATAGGTTTTGTTCGATTTTTAAACAACTTGAGTTTGACATTAAGATAATTATTGATAGGATTTTTTTTTTTTTTTACCAAACTATGTCATTAACACCTTCCCCACAAAAATTAATACATAGGAAATAAAATTAAAATCAATCATGTTTGAATTGTTCATTATAAGTAAACTAAATGAAATATATATTTTTACTATTTTGTTTTTATAAACATAATTTCATTGTTATCAATAGAGATTAAAAATTATATTTAAATGGAATTAAAATAAATAAAAATTATTTTCGTAACATTTTTATTTTTTTAAATCATTAATTTAAATTATGAAATTAGTTTTAAAATTAAAAATATTTATTGTAATTAGAGGTTTGAAGATTTCATGATTTTTATCTTATTACTTTTAAAAAATCGCTTTAATAAGAAAATATTATTTTAATAGTTTTCAATATTTAAATCTTTATTTAAAAATATTTAGGATTAGTGTGGGAAGCAATTAGGTAATTTTGGAATGGAAAAATTTTGAATATCTTGAAGACTTTAATTATGTCCATTACTAGAAATATTGTCTTCTTGATATATATATATATGCATGCGAGTGTTTACATTATTTCTAAAATAATATGAGAAATAATAAACATCATGGGTCTAATTTGCAAGTTAGAAATAATAATAATAATAATAATATTTTATGAGGTATTTAAAAATTATTTAATATATATGAGAAATAATATACAACATGTTTATTATTTTGTAAGTAAGAAACAAAAAAAAAATTTGCTAAGGTATTTAAAAATTATTTATTATATATATTATATAAGTTTTTTAAAAAATAAAATTTGATGTCTAATTTGCAAGTTAGAACAAATAAAGAATACTAATATTTTACGAGGTGTTTAAAAATTGTTTAATATATATGAGAAATAATATAAGTTTGAAATAAAAAATAATATTTATTATATTTTATGTAAGTTTGAAAAAAAAGAATAATATTTGATGAGGTATTTAAAAATTATTTACTTCAAAAATGCATTTGGCAATAATAATTTTTAACAATTTATTTTTCATATTTAATTTAATGGAAAAAAATGATTGGAAAATAATTTAACTTAATCTCACTAATAAATAGGTGAGAGAAGGATAAAAGAGTTAAAAGAGAGAATGAGAAAGATAAGGTGACCTAGTTTTTTTATTTAATAGTTAAGAGTATTTTAGGGATTATTTAAAGGTAATATCATTTCTCTCAATTTCTACTCTTTCATTGGGTTTTGAGTTTAATTATGGGTTAAAGGAGGACCTTAACTCAATTACCAAACCTAGTTGGGTTAAAAACACAATTCTTTTTTTTTTTTTTTATTGTATTTTATAAAGGAAAATGCATGTATCCTTTCACTTCAAATTTGAAAAAATAAAATAAAAATAAAATACAAAAAAACAAAAGAGAAAAGGTTGAAGGGACAACATCATTGGTGACTAGGCCCCATAAATTTGAAAGGAGGCATGTGGGTGTGAGAATTTCTCACACCGGTTTAATTTTTAATTTTTTTTAATTATATTAAGAATAAAAATATTTAATAAATAAATAAAAGATTATAATTTTTATAACTTATTTTCTAGAAAATATTTTTTTATTATTTTATACGTATTAAAATGGAAAAATAAAAAACTTTAAATCAATAAAACCTTTATAAAATAATACTAATACGATTGAGAGAAATTATTATTTTAATAGAGTTATTTATTTATTAATAAATGAATAAATTACTAATTTATTGATAAGTGAATATTTATCTATATATACTAATACTACGTATAAAAGAATGAATTGTTGGTTATGAATAACTATATAATTATTTAAATGAAGTATTTGCTAATTTATAAATAAGTATATATTTATTTAAATCATATGTTATTTAATTATTGATAAAACTAAAATTCATTTAAATATTTGATATTTTATAAAATTTTTTTTTTACTAATAGTTTTGTTATTGTTTTGATTCTAAGAGTTTTTCAAATATTTAGATTTTTAGATTTAATAAAACATTAATTAATTGAAGTAGTTTATTACAAATGTCATTAAGGCAATATTGATCCCACCCCAACCCAACCCAATGACAAAAGGGAGTTTTTACCAATTTGTTGAGTCGAAAGCTTTAATGTAAACAAGGTTAATCCAAAAATACAAAGATAAAACAATAAACACAATGATATACAAGGTTGTAATGTGGTTCAACTAGTCATGCCTACATCCATAGATAAAGGAAATTTTTTTCACTATACAATAGAGAACATTAAAGAGGGTAGAACCAAATACAAATATTGGGTTTCCAAAATATCTTATGTTTTTCTACTTCTTGTATCCATACTCTGAACCACAAGACTTCTTGTACCACCGGATGTCTCCGGTTCTTCCTCATATCTCTATCCTCCTCGTATAGTCTCTACAAGCCCATCTTCATCTCATAACTTTTTCCTCGTATGACCTAAAATATTTATAGAGATATTGCTAATAACTTTCTTTATTCTATAAGGAAATGTAATATTACAATGATATATCAACTAAGGAGATATTTTACACAATATTTCTTATAAAAAGAAATCTATACTAATTAGGAAATTGCGAAACTGTCCAACACTATATTGGAGCCAAACCATCCCAACTCATATGTTTTTGTTGTTGGGTTGAGTCTTATCAAGCAAGTCAAGTACTCTTTTTTAAAATTTATCAAAATGGGTCTTTCATAATTAATAACAAACATATTATATAAGCATGAAAAGGTTGGTCATTGCAGGATCTTTAAAGGACAAAGATGGCGGGAAATGCATAAATAGGCTTTTCACATATGAATCAATTTTACATTGAATTTTATTTTTCCATCACATAAATGGAAGCAGAGATCACCCCACTATTAAGGTACTCCCATAGTGTCATTTACATTAGAACTCTTATTATCCTTGAGTTGCTAGTGAGAATCGATGTAAATGTAGATCCACCAACACCTAAAGATGAAAATATCAGTAATCACGGATATATCAGTACTTGGATTTTATGGATATATCGGTGATATATCGGCGGATATTTTGACACAAAATATTAATAGACCAAAAATTGATCAAAACTTATGAAAATGTAAGAAAAAACTCTTAAAAATGAAATCAGAAGTATAATAGACATTTTAAAGTTGTTTTGTTGAAGAAATTGATATATGTATGATATGATTTGCGATATTAAATTTAATTATATAGAGTCAGTTGATAAGAAATGTGAATTTTGTAAATGTACACTCATTATGAAGTTAAATTATTACAAATATACTAATTATGTGATTCACATATATTAGTATGTTAAGTTAATTTACTTACCTCTATTTAAAATATATTAATTAATTGTAAAAATGTATTAATTTAAATTTAATACTATACTAATTTAAAAATGTACTAAGTTAATTTATTCTCAATATACTATTATTACACTTGAAAATAAAAAATAAAATAAAATTATTAATTTAAAACTAAATTATTGCAAAAAAAAATGATAATTATATGACAATAATATATGTGTTTCAATGTTGTCCTTAAAAGGTGTGGGTAAGGTAGTTATGGTTGATTATCAATAAATCTTTTAATCATCAATTTGTATACAAAAAGATAGTAAATTATGTGTCAAAGTGATGAGCTTCCTAATGAAAAAAGAATATAAATTTGAAGCAATAAATAAATAGCATCTCTTATCTTCTATGCTTTTGTGGTACATTTCATTTTCTTTAGTGTTTTTAATTGACGATGAGACCTTTATTTTCCTTAAAATATCCTTATTATATGATTTTTTTTTTTTATCATTCATATTTCTCAATCAATTCATTATGACATTCACATTCCAAATTTAAAAAAAAAAAAAAACCTATAATTGTCACAACCCAGGATTTGAAATAATGATTTAACATAAAAATTCAAGTGTAATCCATTATTTAAGCACTTTGAACTATAAATTAATAGATAATTAAATAACATTATAATATAATATACTAGATCATTTATTTTCATGTTTAAGAATTTTCATTCTAGTGTAGAGGGGAAACCAGCAAAATCTATTTTCTTTTTATTGAATTATTTAATCATTATATACCTTTTTTTTTAAAATAATAATCATATTAACTTTATTTTATAAGTTTTCAATTTAATTTTTTTATATTAATAATATTCATAATAATTTTATATTAGTGAACAAATCACTTGCTGCTCATGATAAAAAAAAAAAATCCAACTTTCTCATATAAAAAAGTAAACATAAAAAAAAAAAAAAAGTTTCTTCCCTATCTTGAGCATTGACCAACTTTATCCAAACGTCTTTACTAAAACTTAACATATCATATCTATGAGGAACATCATCACTTAGAAGTTCAAAAATGTTAAGATATGTTTGGTTCCCAAGAAAATAAAAGGAAAATGCAAAGAAAAGAAAGTAGAAGGAAAGAAAATAAAAAAATAGCGTCAAAGTCAATAAATTATTTTTTATGTTACTTCAAACTCATTTCACTCATTTTAACTTTTGGATATAAAAATTAAATAATTTGAAAATGCATGAATTTCTACCTAGTTTTAATTATATTTGATTTTCATTGGTATTTTTCATAATACAATCAAATATGAGAAAATCATTTTTCTTAACAATTTTTTCTTTTCTATGCTTTTTAAAAACTAAACATAACTTTAAAGTCTGGATTACTTATTCTAAGTCACTATAAGATTTAAAGAGATGCAAAAATTCTAGCTTGTTTGATTTTTAGCCAGAGAGTCCAAATTAATTTGGATGCCAAGCATAAAAAACGTATTTGTGCTAACAAGTGAAGAATAGTTTGTTACAACTCTTAAAACTTCTTGAAAGACATCTATTTTTAACTATTTCACTATGAGCTATAATTCTATTCTCATGTTTTAACTTTAAAAAGTACTCACATACTAATGATGGTTCTAGATGAGGACAAGCTCAATTATATATATATAAGATTTTGTAGTTGCCTTCTCTATTAATCTTTATGAAATGTAGGTCATATTCTTGCCACTCATGAATCTAACATTATTTATCCATTTTCGTTCATAAGTTATTTCTTCATTTAATGCTTATTGTTATTTCTTTTAGATAGGTTGAATTAAATTGTTACTGCTAGATCCACTTTGTGAGGACTATGTTTTCATCTATAGGAATCCAAGGGTTGCATAAACTTCCCATATTTCTATTTTTAAGATCAAAAGCTTTATATAAAAGCAATCATGTCTCTAAAAATCGCTTTTAAAAAGTACCATAACTTTTTAAAACCAGTTTAAAACTACTACTTTTTCTACTTAAGTCTTTAAGAGTTTTGTACTTTATATAAAAGTTATTACAATTTCTTATTTTAAAAGCAAAAAACAAGTAATATATGTAAACAACGGCTAAGATAATAATGAATCATGATGACTATCGAAAATTGGTAGAGTTCAATTGACAAGTACTATGTTCTAATATGAATTGGTATGTTACTTTTGATTCTCATCACACTATAAATATGAAATATATATATATATATATATATATATATATATATATATATATATTAGCTATAATTGAAGTAGTTTATTACAAATGTCAATAAGGCAATGCTGATCCCACCCCAACCCAATAGAAAAAGGGAGTTTCTATATGTTGTGCGAGCAGAAGCTCTAATACCAGTTTGATGTGCCAACATAAGCTTTAATGTAAACAAGGTTAATCCAAAAACATAAAGATAAAACAATCAACACAATGATACACAAGGTTGTAATGTGGTTCAACTAGTCATGCCTACATCCACGGATGAAGGAAGAATTTTTCACTATATAATAAAGAGCATTATAGAGGGCAGACCAGATACAAATATTGGGTTTCCGAAACATCTTATATTTCCCCACTTCTTGTATCCGCACCCTTAACCACAAGCCTTCTTGCACCACCGGATATCTCTCATTCTTCCTCATATCTCTATCCTCTTCATATAGTATCTACAAACTCATCTTCATCTTATTACTTTTTCCCCTTATGATCTACAATATTTATAAAGATATTCCTAATAATTTTCCTTATTTTATAAGGAAATGTAATATTATATGATATTCACTAAGGAGATATATTATAAATATTTTTTTATAAAGGGGGATACTAATTACTGTCCAACACTATATTGGAGCCAAACCATCCCAACTCATATGTTTTTGTTGTTGGGTTGAGTCTTATCAAGCAAGTCAGGTACTTTTAAAATTTTTTTTTTATTTATCAAAATGAGTCTTTCATAATTAATAACAAATATATTATATAAGTGCGAAAAGGTTGGTCAAAGTTGCATGATCTTTAAAGGACAAAGATGGTGGGAATGTTAAATAGGCTT
>JBAPGN010001394.1:0-22850 GCA_037355405.1 Vitis amurensis | reverse complement strand
CTCTCGGCAAATGCATCGACGCTCAAGCTGAGGCTCAGAAGGATAGCCCAAATGCTCTAATATCTGATAGAGCAGCCTAGGAAAAAGTAGTGGAATGACATATGCTCTCTGTAGCTTCTTCCTGTGGACCTTCTCTTCAAAGTAAAGAAGAGAGGTCATAATCAAATGATGAGGGCCAATAGTAAAAACCCTCTTATATCCTGAATAAGGCCTCCAGTATAGCTCATTTCCTCTGCACCAGATGCTGAAGTGGAAATATGTTGGAGCACAACAACACATCCAGAAGAAACATCCCACGCGGAAGCTCCTTCCTAAAAAGAAATGAGCATGTAAATGTCCCCCTGGACAATATACAGACCATGTCGCTCTGAGAAAAATGAGCCCACTCTCTATAATCTGCTAGACTCACATGGCCTTTACAATGTGTCTGGCTCCTAAGGTACCATGGCGTCCATCAATAGTGAAGTGGATAACAGTAGGATCCCGGACGCGATATGTAGTCATAGACTGATAAAAGTCTAATGCTACTCGGGGATAGAAGAAATCCCTTGGAGTCATTAGGTGCTCCAAATGGTATCTCAGCAGTAGGTGGAATGAATTTCTGAGCTTCGACTGGTGTTTGAAAGTCTCTCTATCAAAGCATAGTTCAGAGTGGAATTGCCTACCTCGGCAATCCAAATTTCCCTTTATAGGTGGCTGTGTAACCATAGGTTGCCTGATAATCCCTTCCGGAGTCATCCCAGAAGGAATATGAGACTCTATAGTAGGCAACTGAGGCTGTGGAGGTGCTGATGACTCTCATGGGCCTGAAACTCTGGCTTTCTTTGCAGGAGGGTGATGAATTGATTTCTTGGGGTGCGAATTGCTTGCCCCAGGTGTAGTGGGTGGTCTCCTAGTCTCGTACCTGCGCTGAGGTGGACTAGGTGGCACTCCACCCTCAGAAGGTGGAATGGCAAAAGCCTGTGGAGCCTCAAACATGGATTCTCGAGCATGTGAAGCTCTGGGTCTTATGTTTCGAGCTGATGGAGATGAGGTTTGGGCTCCTCTCGTCTTGGCCATGGCTAAAATGGAGAGGCTCGTGTTCCAAAGGGTACGCGGAGGTGCACGAAATGGTCTTCTTCAGACGCACGACTTCCGAGCTTCCTTTAGAGGGGGGATCCTATGAGATTTTTGGGCTTCGCAACTTGGAGGGCTTTTTCACAAGTTGAAATGGCTGTGCGAAATGAAAAATGAGAAAATCAGAGGTTTAAATAGACATTTAAACAACGATTGGTATTTTCGCAAGTTAGAGGTGATTTCGCAACTTGGAGATGATTTCCCAACTTGATTCGCAACTGCGAAATTGGTTTTTGAAGTTGCAAAATGGCACACGTGTGCCTAAGAGGTGTTTCACAGCTGCAAAAATTTTCGCAAGTTGGCTAATGAACTTGCGAAATTTGGCTTTGAGGATTTCGCAAGTTGGTTCATAACTACGAAATTGGCTTCTGAAGATGCGAAATGGCACACGTGTGCCTAAAAGGTGTCTCACAACTGCGAAAATTTTCGCAACTTGAATAGTGAACTTGCAAAATTTGGCTTTGAGGATTTCGCAAGTTGACCTCATTTTCGCAAGTTGAAAAAATTGCTCTGTTTTTATCCTTCTTTGGTTCTTTATGGCTTTCCTCCAATTCCTATGAAATTCCTCTTGATTTTGATCATTCAAAAAGTCTAAGTTATATCAAAATAAAATAAATCAAAGCTAAAATTAAAATTAAAACAATTAAAAAAGCTTTTAAAACAACAAAATTAAAACAAAAACATGGACTTTGATTAGTCTTAAAAAAAAAGACTAAGTCCATCTACCCCCCTTTTTGGTTAAGATTTATGTGGCTCAAGGAGACTGACTTCCTCCTTGTCCTGGTTGAATGGCTCCATGAATGGTTTGAGACGGTGGCCATTGACTTTGAAAGTGTTCATGCTGTTGGAATTGAGTAGTTCCACTACTCCATTGAGATGCACTTGGTGAATAATGAAAGGGCCTATCCACCTTGACTTTAGCTTTCCTAGAAAGATATGGAGCCTAGAGTCATAGAGTAAGACTTTTTGTCCCTTTCGAAATTCTTTGTTGGAGATTAACTGATCATGCCACCTCTTCATCCTCTGTTTTGCAATTTTAGAATTGATGTAGGCATCATTTCTCAATTCCTCCATCTCATTAAGGTCTAAGCACCTCTCATTCCCGGCTCTGTTCAAGTCCATGTTTTACCTTCTTAATTGCACCAAGCCTTGTATTCAACTTCCACATGGAGATGGCATGCTTTGCCATAACTAGGCGATAAGGAGTACATGACAAGAATAGTCTTGTAGCTGTTCTATATGCCCCATAGTGAATCATGGAGCTTAACAAACCAATCTCTTCTGCTCGTGTTCACCACCTTCATCAATATATTCTTGATTTCCCTGTTTGCTAGCTCAGCTTGCTCGGAAGTTTGAGGGTGGTAAGGTGTAGCTACTTTGTGCTTCACCCCATACTTGGCTAAAAGAGTTTCAAAAGGCTTGTTGCAAAAATGAGTACCCCCATCACTGATTATGGCCTTGGGTACCCCAAATCTTGAGAAGATGTTCTCTTTGAGAAACTTGAGAACAACTCTATGATCATTTTGTTTGCACGGGATTGCCTCAACCCATTTAGAAACATAGTCTACCCCCACCAAAATGTAAGACTTACCAAAAGGCATTGGGAAAGGTCCCATGAAGTCAATGCCCTAAACATCGAAGAGATCAACTATTAAAATGGGGTTCATAGGCATTTGATTTCTACGTGTCAGCTTCCCAAGCCTTTGGCATCTATCACAACTCCTACACATGGTGTGAGCATCTTCGAAAAGTGATGGCCAACTGAAACCTGATTGTAACACCTTCATGGTTGTTTTGTGAGAGGCAAAGTGGCCGCCACTATGCACTTTCATGAGCAATGACCTAAGATCCTATTTCTCTTGTTCAGGGTAAACACTTTCTTTATAATTATTTGATACTGCAACATTATACTTGAACAGTTTAGAAAGGTTTTTCCAATAGTAGGCATTGAATTCTGCAAATAAGATGCTTCCTATCTATGTAGCTCTACCAACTCACTTGGAAACTTCCACTAATAACTAGTATAGTTTTACAATATGAACAAATACCAAGGAGCACATCATATACTCGCAAACATGAGATGACTCCTTCGAAAAAATCACTCATAATAGGTAAAACATGGAATTATAGTGCTATAGCCAAACCTTGCAGAGGCTGGTCAGCTACCACATTCTCCACTCCTTTCTTATATTTGATATTGAGAGATTGAAATCTTGTCAGTAAGGAAATCCATCTCAACCTTGCTTTAATCACTTCTGCTTAGTAATAAGTACTCAATAGGTTGAATGTTTCAGTGAAAAACATAATGAAGACACTTACTAAGAATAAAAGCACGACATTTGTCTAAGCAAAAATACTACAACAACACATCTTCTTACTCTGTGCAGTTTGCTGTAGATTTTTGCACTATCGATTCAATGTGATTTTATTGCATTATAGTAGTCAACAATTAGGCTTCCATATCTCTCTTTGACCAAGAACACCTCCTATAGAAAAAGTTCACTCGCAATATTCACACATCACTTCAAAATGGATTAGTTTCCAGTTACGAGCCACTCTACATAATTGGAGCGGTTGTCAACAACTGCTTCAGTATGCTCAATAACCTCTTTTAACATCTCTTCAATCCATACAAATTTAGCCATCCTTACCCAAATAAGTTCACAAAGAGGCTTGGAAGTTAGAGAAACTTTAATAAACCTCCTGATTTAGAAAACCCGCATGGTCAAGGAATTGCCTTACTCTCTTACAGTTGTTGGGGATGGAGTATTTGAAATAGTTCTACAACTTTGCTTTATTCAACTATCAAATTGGCTCATATTCTTGAGAGAATGATGGTGGCCAAGGAACAATTCTTTTAACAAATATGTGGTCTGATCACTAGCTGCTCTGTAGGGAGGCACTTAATACATAGATGGTGCACTCATACGAGGTGGATTGCATGCGGTCCCTCATTGATCTGAATGCAATTGGGATTGTCCTGGTGACCATGGTGACTATGCTGATCTTCAGGTCGTAGCTTCCATGAATGTTCAAGCTCAATTCCAATTCCTTGTTATGAGGTGTTTCACATTTAACAAGCCTTTCTCTACTATCTCATATCCAATTCGGCATACACAACTAGTATCAACTGTAACAAAAACAAAAACAAAAGAAAACAAGACTAAAAAAAGACTAAAATTAACTAAAACTGAATTAAAAGATATGTTAGAATATGAACAAGTAAAAGAAACAATTAAAAGAGTTAATAAAATGAAAGAAAAATCACCAAACTTGTGATGAAAATCACAAGTACTCTGAAATAATATCACTGTGAAGTTGGCACCTTCCTCGGCAACGATGCCATTTGATTGCGTGCCTAGCTGGTGTACCTTGAGTTTGGTCCTCAGATAGGAGTAATCAACAAAATTTATAACCTATATCACCATGCACAAGGATAGCCTTAGCTAATATAGCATAATGACTCTAGGATCATTCACTGGGAAGGGTTTTCAACTTACAACTGATAACAATTCAAAGTTGAATTGATGCTTTTTCATTTCAAGGTTAGCTTTAAGAGAAAACATAAACTTTGGCTGAAAAATGATTTGTTTTAAGCTAACTAAAAAGAAAGTAATGGGAATTACTTATGAAGAAAAATGTTCCTTGGAGTTTTAGGATCACTAGGGTCAGGCTCCTTATGCAAAAACAGAGCTCCGAACACTTGAATCTTTTCCTCGCATTACAGATTTAACATAAAGTTAATTCTCTAACCGGCGTTGTACAGATGCTTCCCTTTTATGGATTTCAGCACTAATTCCCTCTCACTGATGCATCTTGGAATGGCTTGTGCCTCTCACCTAGCATTTTCCATTCAAGGTGATCATTAACCTTGGACTTCCCTTCTCAAGCTCACAAGAGATAACTAATGGATGTATCCTTAGAGTCCAAAAACTTACCAAGTGTTGGCAATTCTAGAAAATCCTACCTTCAAGTCACCTCCCAAAGGCCCGCAAGAGATAAACTAGGGCATCTCCATGGACGAAGATCACTTGCTTTACCAAGTGTTGGCCTAGGTGAATTGAAGGCATTTTAAGTTAACTAAAAACATAGAAACCATAAACGAGTCACACTTTCTCTTCATTAATAGCTGAAACAATAAAGCTACCAATTCTTATACACGGGACCTTACCCAGCTACCTTAGCTCCAAGAAACAAAAAGTCTAGCCAACCATTCTCTGAGGAAACATCCTCAGAGGTTGTTTGGCTAGTAAGAAAAATACAATCAAATTGAGTAGGTAAGGCAGAGCAAAGCTCTATATTTTACTTACTTCAAAACTATACAAAAAGTTATCTTTGAGAACAAGCTCCCGAGATGATTGTGTAATGAAAATTACAAACAATATATATGAGGTTATTCACCCTTTGTTCTTGCTTAATAACTAAGGAATCCTATGATTGGTGGATTACAAGGAGAGAATGGGGATTTAGACATCAAATGTCTGAAGTAAAAAATCTAAAAATGTCGGTCACAAATATCTAGAAGCACTCAGGAGGATTTCGCAGGCATGCAAGATGGCTGCAAGATTTTGCAAGCTGAAGGTCACCATTTCGCAGCCTGCGAAATTGGCCTTCAGCTTGGTGTGATAGGCTTCCAATGGCTCTAACTTCTTCATTTCAACTCCGATTTGTGCACCATTTGAAGCATTGGATTGCTAACTTCCTGAGATTCGAAACGACATATAGTATACATGAAATGAGCTCCAGTAAGTGCTTCAAAAGTTGATGTTCTCTAGAATTCTTCATGTTAGATTTCTCTCTTTGCTTTCCCTTCTTGCATTCATGAATTGCTTATGGAAAAGGACTATGAAGCTTCAAATCTTAGGTTCTTCATGTTAATGAGCTTCCAATTGCTTTTCCATGGATTCCATAGAACTCTCCTCAATCTTGGATTGCTTTGGTGATCAAAATACTATCAAAAGCACCAAAACTTACACAATTTTGATAATAAAACGATTGCAAAGGTACTTAATATGCTAATTGAGTTAAAAGGTAATAGCTACTACTCAAAAGTGTTTAAAAGAGTTAATTACAAGGTACAAAATAAAACTTTTTGAGTAGTAATCACTTATCTAGTAGGGTCTTTCATCATTGTTTTCATTGACCATTCAGCCTTGAAATATTTATTGACAAAGCAAGATGCAAAAGCAAGGTTGATTAGATGGATTCGCTTACTACAAGAGTTCGATCTCTAAATCAGAGATAAGAAAGGAGTGGAGAATGTGGTAGCTGACCACCTTTCAAGGTTGGCTATAGCACACAATTCCCATGTCTTACCTATTAATGATGACTTTGCTGAGGAATCACAAATGTTGCTTGAAAAAACTCCTTGGTATGCTCATATTGCTAACTATCTAGTTACTAGTGAAGTTCCAAGTGAGTGGAAAGCACAAGACATGAAGCACTTCTTTGCAAATATTCTTGCTTATTATTGGGAAGAGCCTTTTGCTTTCAAGTATTGTGCAGATCAAATAATAAGGAAGTGTGTCCCTGAAGAAGAGCAACAAGGAATCCTCAGCCATTTCCATGAGAGTGCATGTGGAGGCCACTTTGCCTCCCATAAAATAGCCATGAAGGTGTTGCAATCAGGGTTTAGTTAGCCATCACTTTTAAAAGATGCCCACACCATGTGTAGGAGTTGTGATAGATGCCAAAGGCTCGGGAAGCTAACAAGAAAAAATCAAATGCCTATGAACCCCATTCTAATAGTTGATCTTTTTTATATTTGGGGCATTGACTTCATGGGACCTTTCCCAATGTCTTTTGGTAACTATTTAACATATAGTTATTTCCCGAACTGGTGTGGTACAGATGTTTCCCCTTAATGGATTCAAACACTAATTCCCTGTCACTGAATCATCTTGCAATGGTTCATACTTCTCACCTAGTATTGGCCATTCAAAGTGATCCTTAACCTTGTATTACCCGTCAAAAGCTCCTAAGAGATAACTAATGGATGTCTCCTTAGAGTCCAAAAGCTTACCAAGTGTTGGCTATTATATAAAATCCTACCTTTAAACCACCTCCCAAAGGCTCGCAAGAGATAAACTAGTGTAACTCAATAGACGGAGTCCACTTGCCTTACCAAGTGTTGGCCCAGGTGGTTTTAAGGCATTTTAAGTTAACTAAAAAGATAAAAACCATTAACGGGTCACACTTTCTTTTCATTAAAAATTGAAACAAAAAAACTTCCAATTTTTGCATTCGGAACCTTACCCAGCTTCCTTCAGTCCAAGAAAAAAAAAGCCTAGCCACTCATCCTCTAGGAAAACATCCTCAGAGTTTGTTTGGCTAGTGAGAAAAATACAATCAAAATGAGTAGGTAAGGTAGAGCAAAGCTCTGTGTATTACTTTCTTCCCAAACTATACAAAGTTGGTCTCTGAGAAAAACTCCCGAGATATATTTTAAAAGAAACTTATAATAGATTATATAGAAAGGCTATTCACCCTTCCTTCTTACTTCCTAACTAAGGAATCCTATGATTGGTTGATTTACAAGGAGAAAATAAGGATTTAAACAAAAAATATCTAAAGAAAAAAATCTAACAGAGTCGATCGCAAATATCTAGGATTACACAGGTGGATTTTGCAAGTTGAAACATGACTTGCAAAAAATTTCGCAAGTTGAAATTGTCCATTTCGCAAGTTGAACTTTGATTTCGCAAGTTGAATTTGTGATTTCGCAACTTGCGAAATTGCCTTTCAACTTGGTGCAGTTGTCTTCCAATGGCTATAACTTCTTCATTTCAGCTCCGATTTGCACACCGTTTAAAGAGTTGGACTTCTGACTTCCCAAGCTTCGAAACAATATATAGTATATTTAAAATGAACTCTAGAAAGTGCTCGAAATGTGTCCTTCAGCTGCTCTCCTCTTGAATTTCTTCATGTTAGATTCCTCTCTCTGTTTTTCCTCCTTGCATTCTTGATTAGCTTTGGCAAAGGACTACGAAGCTCCAAAGCTTGGATTCTTCATGTAAATGAGCTTCCATTTGCTTTTTCCAATGGATACATCATACAGAGGGCTCTCCTTTCATCTTGGATTGCCTTTTGGTGATAAAAAAAAGTATCAAAAACACCAAAAACTTGCCTTTTATAATTTGGATTAGAAAACACTTGCATAGGGTTCTCTTAACGTTGTCCAAATTGAGTTAAAATGTTTAATTAAATACTACTCAAAGTGTTTAAAAGAGTTAATTACAGCTATAACAATAACACTTTGAGTAGTAATCACCAGCCCTGAGATGTTCATAGCATCTAGAGCCCTGAGCTGATGACTCGAAATCGTTTATGTCAACCATAATCTTGAGTTGTTCATAGTATCTAGAGCTCTGAGCTCGTTAACCAGTTGTTTCATGCATTACAACCTTTAAGTTGTCTATTAGATCTGAGCTCTATGCCCATGACTCGAAGCATTCATGTCAACCACAACCCTAAGTTGTGCATAAAATCTAGAGGCCTGCGCTCATGACCTGAAGTCGTTCATGTTATCCATAACCCTGAGTTGTTAATAGCATCTAAAACCCTCAACATGCAACTCGTAGTGGTTCATGTCATCTATAACACTGAGGAGTTGATAGAATCTAAGGGCTTGAGCTCATGATGAAGAATAATTCAAATCATCTATAACCCTTAGTGGTTCATAGCATCTAGAGGCTTGAGCTCAAGGGATCCTGACTCAATTATATCATCCACAACTCTCAGTTGTTCATAGTGTCTGGAGCCTTGAGCTCACAACTTGGAGTCATTCATGTCAACCATAACCCTGAGCTGTTCATAGCATCTAAAGCCTTGAGCTCTTGACTTAGAGTCTTTCTGTCATCGAAAGCCTATACCCGTGTAGAATATAGAGCCCTTAACTCACGACTATAAGTCTTTCATGTAATCGATAACTTTAAGTTGTGCGTAGAATATAAAGCCTTGTGCTAATAACTCAGAGTCTTTCATGTCAACTAGAATCCTTAGCTATTCATAGAATTTAAAGGCCTAAGCTTATGGCTCAGAGTTGATCATGTCATCCAGAACTCTATGTTGTTAATAGCATCTACATCCCAAAGCTTACAATCTGGAGTCAATCATGTCAATTACAACCCTAAGTTGTTGCATAACATCTAGAACCCTGAGCTTATGACTAAAAGTTGTTTATGTCTTCCATAGCCTTGATCAGTTCATAGCATCTAGAGGTTTGAGCTCATGACACAAAATCATTCATATCATCCACATCCTAAGTGGTTTATAACATCTAGATGACTAAGCCCATGAGATCCCAAGTCATTCATATAATCAACAACTCTAAGCTATTCATAGCATCCAAAGCCCTAAGATCATGACTCAGAGTAGTGCATGTCATCTACAACCTGAGCTATTCATAGCATCTAGAGCCCTAAGCTTACGACCCGAAGTCATTCATGTCATCCACAACCCTGAGCTATTCATAGTATCAAGGGCCTTGAGCTCACGATGTGGACCCTTTCATGCCATCGATAACCCAGAACTTATGTATAACATGTAAACCCCTAAGCTCACGACCCGGAGTCTTTCATGTCATTGACAACCCTATGTTATGTATGAAATTTAGAGCCTTAAGGTCACAAATTGAAGTCATTCATGCCAACCACATCTCTTAGTTGTTCATAGAATCTAAAGGCCTAAGTTCATTACATGTAGTCGTTCATGTCATCCATAACTTTGAGTTGTTAATAGATCTAGAGCCTTAAGCTCACGACCCGAAGTTGTTCATGTCATCCATAACTCTGATTTTTTCATAGCATCTTGAGCCCTAAGCTTACTACCCATAGTTGCACATGTTAATCATAACCTTGAGATGTTCATTGAATGTAGAGCATTGCACTCACATCCCTAGAGTTTTTCATGTCAACAACAACCTTGAGTTTGTTCATAGAATCTAGAGGCCTAAGCTCCTAACCCAAATTTGTCCATGTATCTATAGCATTGAGAGGCCTTAGTTCATGATCTAGAGTCATTTATGTCAACGATAGCCCTGAGTCGTTTATAGCATCTAAAGCCCTAAGCTCACGAGTCAGAGTCTTTCATTTCATCAATAGCCTTAAGTTGTGCATAACATATAGAGTCTTGAACTCACAAATTGGAGTCTTTCATGTCAACCACAACCCTTAGTTGTTCATAGACTCTAAAGGCCTGAGCTCATGACTTGAAGTCATTCATGTCATCCACAAGACTGAGTTATTAATAACATCTAGAGCCTTAAGCTCACGACTTGGATTTGTTCATGTCATGCACAATCCCTAAGAAGGTCATAGCATTTAAAGGCTTAAGCTCATGACATAACATCATTCATATCATCCATAACCCTTAGCGGTTCATAACATCTAGAGGCTTAAGCTCACGGGATCCCAAGTCATTCATATCATCCATAAATTTGAGTTGTTCATAGCACCTAGAGCCCTAGGCTCACAACCCGTAGTAGCTCATGTAATCAACAACATAGAGTTGTTCATAGAATTTAAAGTCTTAAGCTCATGACCCTGAGTCATTCATATCAACCACAACTGTTATATTATCATAGAATCTTGATTCCTAAGCTCACAACCCAAATTTGTTCATGTCATCCACAACCCTAAGTTGTTCATAGAATCTAGAGGCCTGAGCACACGAGATTGTAACTCATTCATTTTATCCACAACTCTAAGTTATTCATACCAACTCGAGCCCTAAGCTCGCAATTTTGAGTCATTCATGTGAACCAAATGCCTGAGTAGTTCATAGCTTCTAAAGGACTTTTCTCACAGGATCCCAAGTCATTCATATCACTTACAACTATAGATTGTTTACAACAACCAAAGTCCTAAGCTCATGACCCTGAGTAGCTCATGTCGTCCTTAGCCCTAAGTTGTTCATAGCATCTACAACCCTAAGCCCATGACTCGGAGTAGCTCATCTCATCCACACCCCTGAGTTGTTTATAGCATTTAGAGCCCTGAGTTTATAACCTAGAGTCATCCATGTCATCCACAACCCTGAGTTGTTCATAGCATTTATAGGCTTGAGTTCATGATGTAGAATCATTCATATTGTCCATAGCCTTGAGCGGTTCATAGTATCTAGGGGCTGAGCTCACAAGATCTTAAGTTGTTCATATCATCCATAACTCTTACATGTTCATAGCATCTAAATCCATTAGTTGATGACCTAGGGTTTTTTAAGTCAACCACAACCCTGTGCTATTCATAGTATATGGAGCCTTGAGCTCATGACCTGATGTAATTAATGTCATCCACAACCATGAGTTGTTCACACCATCTAGAGCCCAAAGCTTATGACACATAGTCATTCATGTCATCCACAACCTTGAATTGTTCATCGCATCTATAACCCTAATCTCATGACCCGGATTCATTCATTTCATCCACAACCCTTATCCATTCATAGCATTTAGAGTCTTGAGCTAATCATGCAAAATCATTAATATCATCCATTGCCCTAAGTGGTTCAAAGCATCTAGAGGTCTAAGCTCATGGGATCCCGAGTCGCTCATATCATCCATAACTCTAACCCATTTGTGACATCTAGATTCCTAAGCTCATGACCTAGAGTTGTTCACTTCAAGCAAAGCCTTGAGCAATTCATATCATCTAAAGGCCTACGCTCATGGGATCCTTGAGTTGTTCATATCATTCATCACTCTAAGTTGTTCATAACATCCCAATGCCTTAAGCTCACGACTCAAAGTAGGTCATCTCTCCACAACCCTAAGTTTTTCATAGCATTTAGAGCCATAATCTTACGACCCCTTTTGTTCATACAACCATAACCTTGAGGTGTTCATAGTATCTTGAGTGCTAAGCTCATGACCTAGAGTCGTTAATGTCATCCACAAACCTAAGCAGTTCATAGCATCTAGAGGCTTGAATTGATAGGATCTTGAGTAATTCATATTATCCATTGGCTTGAGCAGTTCAAAGCATCTAGAATCCTGAGCTCATGGTATCCCGAGTCCTTCATATAATCCATAACTCTGACTTATTCATGGCATCTAGATCCCTAAGTTCATGACCTAGAGTTGTTCACCTCGACCAAAGCCTTGAGCAGTTCATATCATTTAAAGATTTGAACTCATGGGATCCTGAGTTGTTCATATCATTTATAACTCTAAGTTGTTCATAACATCCAAAGCCTTAAGGTCACAACCCGGAGCAGCTCATGTCACCCATAGCCCTGAGTTGTTCATAGCATTCAAGCTTTGAGCTCATGACTTGGAGTAGTTCATCTTATCCATACCCATGAGTTTTTCATACCATCTAGAGCCCTAAGATTATGACCCAGAGTCATTAATGTCAACCACAACCCTAAGGTGGTCATAGTATTTAGAGTGCTAAGCTTACAATCCAGAGTCGTTAATGTCATCCACAATCCTAAGCAGTTCACAGCATCTAGAGGCCAGAATTGATAGGATCTTACGTCATTCATATCATCTATTGCCCTTGAGTGGTTCAAAGCATCTAGAGGCTTAAGATCTTGAGATCCTAAGTCATTCATATCATCCATAACTCTAACCTATTCATGGCATCTAAACCCCTAAGCTCAAGACCTAGAGTTGTTCACCTCAACCAAAGCCTTGAGCAATTCATATCATCTAGAGACCTGAACTCATGGGATCTTGAGTCATTCATATCATTCATAACTCTAAGTTGTTGATAACATTCAAAGCCTAAGGTCACGACCCAAAGTAGCTCATGTCATCCATAGTCCTGAGTTGTTCATAACATCTAGGCATTGAGCTCACGGCTCGGAGTAGTTCATCTCACCCACACCCATAAGTTTTTCATAGAATCTAGAGCCTTGAGCTTATGACCTAGAGTCGTTCATGTCAACCATAGCCTTAAGGTGTTCATAGTATCTAGAGCACTAAGCTCATGACCTAGAGTTGTTAATGTCATCCACAACCCTTAAGTAATTCACGAACATTTAGAGGCTTGAATTGACTGGATCCTAAGGCATTCATATCATCCATAGCCCTGACCCATCCATAACATTCAGTGGCTTGAGCTCATGATGCAGAATCTTCATAGAATCTGTAACCCTGAGTGGTTTATAGCATCTAAAGTCCTAAGCTCACTGGATCCTTGAGTCATTCATATCATCCATAATTCTAAGTTGTTTATAGGCATCTAGATCCTTGAGCTCACCACTTGAAGTGGCTCTTGTCATCCATAGCCCTGACCTGTTCATAGCATCTAGAGCCTTAAGCTCATGACCAGGAGTCGGTCATGTCAACCACAACACTCAATTGTTCATAGGATCTAGAGCCATAAGCTTTCGATCCAGAGTCATTCATGTCATCCACAACCCTTGACTTCTGCATAGCATCTAGATCCCTAAGCTCCTAACTCGGAGTCTTTCAATACATCGATAGACCTAAGCTGTGCATAGCATTTGAAGTTTTTCATGCCATCGATAACCCTGAGTTGTGCATAGCATGTAGAGGCTTGAGCTAATGTCCCAGAGTGTTTCATGTTGACCATAACCCTAAGGTTTTCATAGTATCTAGAGACCAGACCTTATCACCCGAAGTCATTATTGTTTTCCACAGCCTTGAGTTGTTCATAGCATTTAAAGTCCTAAGGTCATGACCCGGAGTCGTTCATGTCAACCATAGGCTTGATCTATTCATAACATCTAAAGCCTTGAGCTCATAGCCCTAAGATGTCAACAACAGCCCTAAGTTATTCATAGCACCTAGAGCCTTAAGCTCATAACTTAATGTTTTCCATCTCAACCAAAAGAGGTATTCATTGCATATAGAGCCTTGATCTCATGACCAGGAGTTGTTCATGTCATCCATAGCCTTAAGCTATTCATAACACTTAAAGGCTTGAGCTAATGATGCAAAATCATTCATATCATCCACAACCTAAACGGTTCATAGTATGTACAGGCTTGAGCTAACAGGATCCAAAGTCATTCATATCATCCACAACTCTAAGCTATTCATATCATCTAAAGCCTTGAACTCACAACCCGAAAGTTGTTCATGTCAACCAAAGCTCTAAGGGACTCAAAGCATCTATAAGCTTGAGCTCACGGGATTATGAATCATTCATATCATTCACAACTCTAGGTTGTTCATATCATCCATAAACTTTGCCTCACCATCCAGAGTAGATCATGTCGACCACTGCCCTGAGCCGGTTCGTAGCATCCAAAGCCCTAAGCTCATGACCCATAATAGCCCATTTCATCCGAGTTGTTCATAACATCAAAAGCCTTGAGCTCATGACTCAGAGTTATTTATGTCAACCACAACCTTGAGTTGTTCATAGTATTTTGAGCCTTGAGCTCATGACCAAGAATTGTTCATGTCATCCATAGCCCTAAGTTGTTCATAACATTTAAAGGCTTGAGCTCATGATGAAGAATCGTTCATATCATCCGCAACCTTTAGCGGTTCATAGCATCTTAATGCGTGAAATCATAGGATCCTGAGTCATTCATATCATCCACAACTCTAAGTTGTTCATTACTTTCAAAGCATGGAGCTTAAGACCCAGAGTCTTTCATGTTGACCACAATCCTATTTGTAGCAACTAGAGCCTTGAGATCATGACTCAAAGTTGTTTATGTCATTCATAGCCCTGAGTTGTTCATAGCATCTAGAGCCTAAGCTCACAACCCGGAGTCTTTTATATTAACCACAACCCTAATATGTTTCATAGAATGTAGAGCATATAGCTCCCAACCCATAGACTTTCAAGTCAACAATATCCTTAAGTTGTTCAAAGTATTTAGTGGCGTCATCTCATGACCGGAGTCGTTCATGTCATCTACAACCCTGAATTGTTCATAAGATCTAGAGCTTGTAGCTCACAATCTCGAGTCGTTCATTTCAATCCCAACCCTGAGCTGTTCATAGCATTTAAAGCCTTGACCTCAAGACCTAGAGTCTTTCAAGTCAACAACAGCCCGGAGCTAGTCATAGTATCTAAAGGCTTGAGCTCATGAGCTGGAGTCGTTCATGTAATCCATAATCCTGAGTTGTTCACAACATCTAGAGCCTTGAGATCATAAGTTGGAGTTGATCATGTCAACTGTAGTCCTGAATTTTTCATAGCATTTAAAGCCTTGAGCTCATGACCCGTAGCGGTTCCTGTCAACCGTACCCTAGAGTTATTCATAACTTTTATAGACCTATCCTCACGACCTAGAGTCGTTCATGTCAACTATAACCTTTTTTTTTGTGCATGGTATCTCAAGCCCAAAGCTCAAGACCCGTAGCGGTTCATGTCAAGAACAGACCAAAGCTATTCATAGCATTTAGAGCCCTAAACTCATGACCTAGAGTCATTCATGTGAACTACAACCCTTAGCTATTCATAGCATCTAAAGCCTTGAGCTCATGACTTATAGTCGTTCATGTCAATCATAACCTAAAGTTGTTTATAGCATCTAGAGCATTAAGCTCATAACCTAGATTTCATTAACGTCAACTATAACTCTTAGTTGTTTATAGTATCAAAAGCCTTGAGCTCATGACCCATAATTCTTCATGCCAACCATAGCCTATATTTGTTCATAGCTTCTAAAGCTTTAAGCTCACAACTTGGAGCTGCCATGTTAACCACAACCCTAAGCTCTTCATAGTATCTGGAGGGTCTGAGCTCATTACCTGGAGTCGTTCAAGTCATTTATAAGCTTGAATTATTCCTAGGATCTAGAGTCTTGAGATCACGACTTGAAGTCGTTCATGTCAACCATAGCCCTAAGCTATTCATAACATTTAGAGCCTTTCGCTCATGAGCTAGAGTCTCTCAAGTCAATAACAACCCTTAGTTGTTCATAGTATCTAGAGGCTTGAGCTCATGAGCCGTAGGCGTTCACGTCATCCACAACCCAAAGCTGCTCATACCATCTAGAGCATTGAGCTCGCAGCTTGAATTCGTTCATGTAAACCAAAACCTTGAGTTGTATATAGTATTTAGAGGCTTGAGCTCATGACCTAGAGTTGTTCATGTCATCCACAACCCTACATTATTCATATGATCTAGAGCCTTTAGCTCACAAGCCATAGTCATTTAAGTAAACCATAGCCTTGAGCTACTCATAACATTTAGAGCCTTGAGCTCACAACCCAGAGTCTTTCAAGTCAATATCAAACTTGAGCTATTCATAGTATATAGACACCTGAGCTCATGAGTTGGAGTCATTCATGTCATCTATAGCCTTGAGTTGTTTATACTAATCTAAAGCCCTCAACTCATGATCTAAAGTTGTTCATGTCAGCCATAGCTCTGAGTTGTTTATAGCATCTAGAACCCTAAGCTCCTGACCCATAGTCATTCATATCAACCACAACCTAGTTGCTCATTACATCTAGAACCCTCAACTTAGAACCTAGAGCCATTCATGTTAACTACAACCCTGACCTATTCACAGCATTGAGAGCCTTAAGCTCATGACCCAAAGTCATTTAAGTCAACAATAGGTCTGAGCTCATGAGCCGGAGTCATTCATGTCATCCATAACCCTAAGTTGTTCACAACGTCAACAACCTTGAGATCATAAGTTAGAGTTGTTCATTTCAACTAAAGCCCTCAATTGTTCATAACATCTAGTGCTCTAATAGTTGTTCATGTCAACCACACTCCAAATCTATTCATACCATCTAGAGACCTGATCTCACAAGTTGGAGTCATTCATGTCAACCACAACTCTGAGATGTTCATAGCATTTAGAGCAAGCTCATGACTTATAGTCGTTCATGTTAACCACAACCAAGAGTTGTTCATAACATCTAGAACTCTGAGCTAACAACTTGGATTCATTCATGTCAACCATAACCCTAAGCTCTTCATATTATCTAAAGGCCTAGGCTCATTCATGTCATTTGCAACCTTGAATTATTCATAGGATTAAGATCTTTAAGATCACAACTTGAAGTTATTCATGTTAACCACAACCTTGAGCTATTCAAAGCATCTAGAGCCTTGAGCTCATAACCCAAAGTCTTTCAAGTCAATAATAACACTAAGTTTTTCATAGTATCTAGAGGCCTTAGCTCATGAGCCAGAGTCATTCATGCCACCTAGAACCCAGAGTTGTTCATAGAATCTAGAGCCTTAAGCTCACAACTTGGTGTCGTTCATGTTAACCACAACCCTTAGGTGTTCATAGTATCTATAGGCTTGAGCTCATGACCTGAAGTAGTTCATGTTATCCATATCCCTGAATTAATTGTAGGATCTAAAGCCTTGAGCTCACGATTTGGTGTCGTTCATGTCAACCACAACCCTAAGGTGTTCATAGTATCTATAGGCCATAGCTCATGACCTGGAGTAGTTCATGTTATCAACATCCCTGAATTAATCATAGGATTTAGAGCCTTGAGCTCTTAAGCTCGAGTAATTCATTTTAATGATAGCACTGAGATGTTCATTTCATCTAGAGCTATTAGATCACAACTTAGAGTCTTTCAAGTCAATAAAGGCCTTGCACATTTCATAGTATTTAAGGCTTGAACTCTTGAGCGAATGTCATTCATGTCATCCACAGCCTTGAGTTGTTCATAGCATCTAGAGCCCTAAGCTCATGATCTGGAGTTGTTCATGTCAACGATAGCTCTGAATTGGTCATAGCATCTAAAGCCTTAAGCTCATGACCTATGGTCATTCATACCAACCACAACCTAAAATTGCTCATAGTATCTAGAACCCTAAGCTCACAACCTAGAGTCGTTCATATCAACTATGGCCCTGACATGTTCATAGCATCTAGATACTTGAGCTCATGACCCAAAGTCATTCAAGTCAATAATAACCTTGAGATGGTCATAGTATCTAGAGGCCTAAGCTCATGAGTCAGATTCATTCATGTCATCCACAACCTTGAGTTGTTCACAGCATCTAGACCCTTGAGAACACGGGTTGTAGTTTTTCATGTCAATTATAGCCCTCAATTTTTCATACCATCTAGTGCCTTGAGCTCATGATCAGTAGTCGTTCAAGTCAATTACACCCTAGAGCTATTCATACCATCTAGAGACCTAAGCTCATGATGTGGAATCATTCATGTCAACCACAACTCTGAGTTGTTCATAGCATCTAGAGCCTTGAGCTCACAACCTGTAATCATTCATGTCAACCACAACCTAGAGTTGTTCATAGGATCTAGGGCTCTGAGCTCCTGACTTGGATTTCTTCATGTTGACCCTAAACCTAAGCTCTTCATAGTATTTAGAGGTCTGAGCTCATGTCCCAGAGTCACTCATGTTATTCAAAATCGTGAATTATTCATACCATCAAGATTCTTAAGCTCATGACTTGGAATTGTTCATGTCAACGATGTCTTGAGCTATTCAAAGCATTTAGAGCCTTGAGCTCATGACCTAGATTCTTTTAAGTAAATAACTACCCTAAGTTGTTCATAGTATCTAGTGGCATGAACTCATGAGCCAGAGTTATTCATGTCATCCTCAACCTAAAGTTGTTCATAGAATCTAGAGCCCTGAGCTCACGGCTTGGTATCATTCATGTCAATCACATGTCTAAGCTGTTCATAGTATCTAGAGGCCTGAGCTCATAAACCATAGTAGTTCATGATATCTATATCCCTAAATTAATCATATGATCTAGAGCTCTAAGCTCACAACCCCGAGTCATTCATTTCAATGACAACCCTAAGTTGTTCATATCATTTATAGCATCAGCTCAAGACTCAATAACAACCTTGTTTGTTCATAGTATCTAGAGGCCTGAGCTCTCGAGCCAGAGTCATTCATGTCATCCACAACCTTGAGTTCTTTATAGCATCTAGAGCCCTAAGTTCATGACCAGGAGTTGTTCATGTCAATCATAGCCCTTAGTTGTTCATAACATCTAGGGCCTTGAGATCACGATCTGTAGTCATTCATGTTAGCCATAACCTAAAGTTACTTATAACATCTAGAACCTTGAGTTCATGACCTAGAGCCAGTCATATCAACCATAACCCTGAGCTATGCATAGCATCTAAAGCCCTAAACTCATGACCAAAGTGTTTTATATCAACCATAGGCTTGAGCTATTCATAGTCTTTAAAGGCCTAAGCTCTTTGACTTAGAGTCGATCATGTCATTCATAACCCTAACTTTTTCATAGGATCTAGAGCCCTTAGCTCACGACTCAAAGTCGTTCATTTCAACTCCTAAACCTTAGCTATCCATAACATCTAAAGCCTTGAACTGTTGACCCAGAGTCTTTCAAATTAACAACAACCTTGAGCTAGTCATAGTATCTAGAAGCCTAAGCTTAAGAGCCGAAGTCGCTCATGTCATTCATAGTTGTTCATAGCATCTAGAGCCTTAAGATCATGGGTTAGAGTTTTTCATGTAAACCACAACCTTGAGTTATTCTAAAGGCCCAAGCTCATGACCTAAAGTCACTCATGTCATCTACAACCCTTAATTATTCATAGGATCTATAGCCTTGAGCTCACAACCGAGAGTTATTCATGTCAACTGCAACCCTAAGCCACTCACAACATCTAAAGCCTTAAGCTCATGACTTGGAGTCTTTGAAGTCAATATAAGCCTTGATCTACTCATAGTATGTAGAGGCCTGAGCTCATGAGTTAGAGTCATTCATGTCATCCATAGCCCTGAGTTGTTCATAACATTTACAGTCCTCGGCTCATGACCTAGAGTTGTTCATGTCAAGTATAGTTCTTAGTTGTTCGTATCATCTAGAGCCTTGAGCTCATGAGAAGTAGTCATTCATGTCATCCATAGCCTAGAACTTCTCATAGCATCTAAAACCCTAAGCTCATGACCTAGAGTCTTTCATGTATTTGACAGCCCTAAGTTGTGCATAACATCTGGAGGCTTTAGCTCATGACCTGAAGTCTTTCATGTCTAGTGGCTTGAGCACATGACCTAGAGTCGTTAATGTCATCCATAACCCAAAGTTATTCATAGCATTTAGAGCTCTGTGCTCATGACCCAGAGTCATTCATGCCAACCATGACCTAGAGCTACTCATGGCATCTACAGCCCTGATCTATTCATAGCATCTAGAGGCCTGAGCTTATGGGATCCACAATCGTTCTTATCAATTGCAACTCTAAGCCTTTAAGAGCATCTAAAGCCTTGTGTTCATTACCCATAGTCGTTCATGTCAATCAAATCCCTAAGCCATTCATAGCTTCTAGAGCCCTGAGCTCACGGGATCTCAAGTCTTTCATATCATTCACAACTCTAGGTACTTCACAGCATCCAGAGCCTTGAGCTCCCGACCCGGAGTAGCTCATGTCATCTAGAGCCCTGAGTTGTTCATACCATCCAGAGCCCTAAGTTGTTCATAGAATCGAGAGCACTAGACCTAGAGTAGCTCATCTCATCCACACCCCTGAGTTGTTCATAGCATCTAGAGCCCTGAGCTTACGACCTAGAGTCCTGAGCTTACGACCTAGAATCATTTATGTGATTTTTTTAGAGCCTTAAGCTCACCACCCGGAGTGGTTCATTGATTACTACTCAAAAAGTGCTATTTGATAGCTTGTAATTAACTCTTTTAAACACTTTTGAGTAGTAGTTATTGCCTTTTAACCCAATTAACATATTAAGAACCTTTGCATTCATTTCTAATCACTTTGTGTAAGTTTTAGTGTTTTTGTTAGTAATTTGATCACCAAAGCAATCCAAGATTGAGGAGAGTTCTTTGGAATCCATGGCAAAGAAATGGAAGGCTTAAAAACATGAAGAACCAAAGTATTGAAGCTTTAAAGTCCTTTGCCATAAGCAAATCCAGAATGCAAGGAGGGAAAGCAAAGAGAAATCTAACATGAAGCATTCTTGATGACAGTCATGTCAGCCACTTTTGGAGCACTTCCTGGAGTTCAATTTATGCATGCTATATGTCGTTTCGAAGCTCGGGAAGTCAACAATCTGATGCTTTAAATGGTGTGTGATTCGGAGTTGAAAGGAAGGAGTTACAGCCATTGGAAGCTGATCACTCTAAGCCAAAGGCAAATTTTGCACGGCTGCGAAATCAGCCTTGGGCTGCGAAAATGGTGTCCTTTTGCTGTGAAATTTCGCAGCCCTCTTGCTGCGGTGTTCTCCTAAAGCTTCCCGATATTTGCGACCGACATTTTGAGATATTTTTCTTTAGATATTTGATGTCTAAATCCCCAAACTCTCCTTGTAACACACCTATCATAGGATTCCTTAGTCTTTAAGTAAGAACAAAGGGTGAATAACCCCTTATATATAGTTTGTAATTTCCTTTACACAAAATAATCATGTAATCGGCGGAAGGAAGAAATATATTTTACAGAGCACTTGCTCTATTTTTTCTTCATATTTTTGTTTTCTCGTTATTTTTCTTTCTAGCCAATCAAACTCTGAGGATTTTTCCTCAGAATCCTCAGAGGATGAGAGGCTAGGCTCTTCGTCTCTTGGAGTAAAGAAAGCCAGGTAAGTTTCCACATGCATAAATTGGAAGTTTTGTTGTTTCAATTATTAAAGAAGAGAAAGTGTGACCCGTTAATGGTTTTTATCTTTTTAGTTAACTTAAAACGCCTTTAAATCACCTGGGCCAACACTTGGTAAGGCATAGTGATCTCCGTCATTGAGATTACACTAGTTTAATCTTTGCGAGCCTTGGGGAGGTGTTTTGAAGTAGATTTTTCTATAATAGCCAACACTTGTAAGGCTTGTTGACTCCTAAGGAGAATCATTAGTTATCTCTGCCAGCTTTGACGGTAATCCAAGGTTAAGATCACCTTGAATGGTAAATGCTAGGTGAGAGGCATGAGCCATTCAAGATGCATCAGTGAGAGGGATTTAGTGTTTGGAACCCATTAAGGGAAGCATCTGTACCACACCGGTTAGAGAATTAGACTATATGTTATTCTCTAATGCGAGGAAAGAAACATAGTGATCGGAACTCTTTTTTTTGTATGAGGACCTGAAGCTAGTGATCTAAACCTCCAAGAATCACTTTTCTTTGTTAATTAAAATCATTTACTAGCTATTTTGGTTGGCTTAAAACCAATCCTTTTTCAAACATCTTTATGTTTTCTTTATAAGCTAACCTTGAATGAAAGGCAGCCAATTCATCTTTGACTTAATATCAATTAGAGTGAAAACTATCCCTAGTGAAGACCCAGAGCCAAATATGCTATGCTAGCTAAGGCTATCCTAGTACATGGTGTAATAGGTTATAAATTTTGTTGATTGCTCCCTGAGGACCAAAATCAAGGGACACCAGCTAGACATGAATCAACTAAGACACCAATTGGGAACGAATCATTCATGTCATCCACAACCCTGACCTATTCATAGCATCTAGAGGCTTGAGCACAGGATACAGAATCATTCATATCATCCACATTCTAAAACGGTTCATTGCATTTAGAGGCTTAAGCTCATGGGATCCTGAGTCGTTCATATCATCAAAAAATCTGAGTTATTCATAGCTTATAAAGCGCTGAGCTCACAATGAGGAGTCTTTCATGCCAATTACAACCTTGAGATGTTCATAGTATCTAGAGGCCTAAGCTCATGACTTGATGTTGTTGATGTCATCCAGAGCCTTGAGTTTTTCACAACATTTAAAGCCATAAGCTCAAGACTTGGAGTCATTCATGCCAACCACAACCCAGAGTTGTTCATAGCATTTAAAGCCCTGAGTTCACTTCCCGGAGTCGTTCATGTCATCCACATCACTACGCTTTTCATAAATTCAGAT